>VDFB02179234.1:111286543-111302926 GCA_007258455.2 Sequoia sempervirens | reverse complement strand
AAAGGTGAGAGGGACAGAGACATAGACAAAGATAGAGATAGATAGAGAGAAAGAGAGAGAGAAGGAGAGACAGAGAGAGAGAGACAAAGATAGACATAGACAAAGATAGAGACGTAGACAGATAGACAGGAAGATAGACAAACAAACAGATATAGATAGAGAGAGACAAAGATGGAGATAGAGACAGAGACAAAGACAAAGACAAAGAAAAAGACAAAGACATAGATAGAGACACAAAGACAAAGAGACAAAGACAAAGAGACAAATACAGAGAAACATAGAGAGATAGAGAGATAGAGACATAGATAGATACAAAGACACACACTGCGAGAGGGAGGAAAGGAAGAAGAGGCGGATGGGCGGAAAAGGAGGCAGATGAGGCGGATGAGCGAGGAGGGGCACTGAGGACACAGGACAGATGAGAGGGGAGATTGAGGAGAAATGGGAGGGAGTAACAGAGATGATGGGGAGGAGGAGAGAGGATGAGATAGTAAGAGAAGTAAAAAGGGAAGGAGAGAGAGGGGGAAATAGATAAAATTAAAGAGGAAAGGAGGGAGGGAGAAAGAGAGAGATAGAGAATAGTGAGATAGAGAGAAGTAGAGAGGGAAGGAGAGAGATGGTTCAGGAGAGAGTGAGAGAAAAAGAGGGGAGAGTGATATGGATTGAAGGAGAGGTAGGGAAGTCTAGGAAACCATATCACCAACTAATGAACCAGAGGCAACACAACTGTTATTACACTCTCAGAATATGTCACAATACATAGCTATAATACACCACCCTCATAAAATAGGGTTTCCTTCTAGGGTGATTCAATCTAAAAAAATATCGACCGTCAAACCTAAGACCTAATGATGAATGCTCCAGATTTATAGCAATAAAATATACATAAAATTTAGTTTTGGGGCTGTGGCCCTGAGACCCCCTGTGCCCTCCCCTCCTATCTTGTATGTATCAACAATACCTTATGTAATTGCAAGGTTGAGACACAATTTTCCAAAAAATTTGAAGGTATACAACCCACATCATCTATTCTTAGTATTTTTATTTTTCTATCACATTCATTCTCAACTTGGTGTATAAGTTCCTTGAAATTTTTAAAATGCTTCAAATTTTCTTTTTTGAAAGTAGACCCATGCCTTCAAAGAAAAGCATCAATGAATATCAAAATTTCAAGAAATATAAATATTTTCCAATGGAAACTATAATCACCAATCCACAAATATTAGAATGAACCCACTCCAAAAATTTTGAGGATCCTTCGGTTTTTCAAAAATCAAAATTTTCCCTATGTTGTTTAACCATAACATAGACTTCATAGGCACAATTCTCTATATTGATGGGTGAAAGATCATATGCTATATTCTTATTAAATATTTTCATCAATTTGTTGAGGTTGATGTGGCCAAGACTTTCATTCCACAACTAATTTATTGAAACAACACTTGAAATGAGGGATTTAGAGGAGTTTGTTTTAAAATAAAATGACCTATTTTCATATATCCATCACATACCGATTTTTGTTTACTATCAAATACTTATCATGTCCCTTGCTAAAAAATAACCTTCATATTTTTAGCAATAATTTGGCTAATTGAGACAAGATTTTTATGTAGTTGTAGAATGAGTATGACATTGTCATTACATGTTTTACCTTTGGTCGAAACATTGAGAGGAATTCTTCCAACTCCTTCAACATGTAGCTGTGATAATCTCCAAATATAACAGTGCTTCTTTATTGTTTTATAATGTTTCTTAGGTTATTGATAGTACTAGTCATGTGAGAAGTAGAATCTATATTGATGATATAAATATAATCATTTTTGACATATTTGGAAGCATATGTTGGAAATATTTTATAAATTTTATCATCATTTAAATGTCAAACTCAACTGCTCTTTGTTTACCTTTGTTCATATAATTTTTTCTCTTAAATCATTCGTGTTCCAATTATCTCACCTAAGTTAATGAGACTATTTAAAATACCCTTGAGCTTAGATTGATGATCAATTACCAATTCATCCATTCTTAAATTGTATTTAATTGAGTTTGAAGATTGTGTGCACTTGCATTATTGCAATGCTCAAATATTGTGGTAATTGCATCCCATGCTTCGTTTGTGTGCTTGCATTCTACACATTTTCTTCCAACTCCTTCAACATGTAGTTGTGAATAATTTGCAAATATAATAGTGTTTCTTGATCGTTTTCTTACATTTCTCAAGTTGTTTATATTACTAATCATGTGACAAGTAGAACCTACATCGATGATCTAGATATCCTCATTCTTAACATATTTGGAAGCATATATTTCTTCCTCTTGAACCATTGATGCTCCAATTGTCTAACCTAAGTTAATGAGACTATTTAAACAACCCTTGAGCTTTGAAAGATGGTCAGTTACCCATCCATCCATTCTTAACTTATATAATTGAGTTTGAATACTATGTGCACTTACATCATTCTAATTCTCAAATATTGTGGTAATTTCATCCCATTCTTCGTTTGGTGTTGTTGCATTCTACACATTTTCTTCCAACTGCTTCAACATGTAGTTGTGAATAATCTCCAAATATAATAGTGTTTCTTGATTGTTTTCTTACATTTCTCAATTTGTTTACATTTCTAGTCATGTGACAAGTAGAACCTACATCAATGATCTAGATATCATCATTTTCGACACATTTGGAAGCACATGTTGAAAATCAATTATAAATTTCATCATCAATTTAATGTCAAAACTCAACCATCATACCTCCTTGTTTACCTTTGTTCATATGTCTCTTCCTCTTGAAGTATCCATGCTCCAATAGTCTAACCTAATTTAGTGAGACTACTTAGAATACCCTTGAGCTTTGAGCGATGCTCAATTATCAATCCATCCATTCTTAAATTGTATAATTGAGTTTGAATAATTTGTGCACTTACATCATTCTAATGCTCGAAGATTGTGGTAATTGTATCCCATGCCTCCTTTGGTGTGGTTGCATTCTACACATTTTCTATAAGTGTACCACCAATAGCCAAGTTTAACAAAGCTAGTGTATGGCATGATTTCTTCTCAATTTTTTCTTGTAGATGAACATCATTGGGATGTTATGTTATAGTTCCCTTAGTAATAGAGGTGAGGTTTGACAAAAAACAAATGTCTTACATCTAATGATGCTATTCTCTATAATTTTTGACATCAACCAACATAATAGAGATAGCACCTATTATATTATTTGTCTTTATGAAAAACTTGTTTGAGAATAAAAAAAAGATTAAAAAAACTCTATGCCATCACAAATTATTCCCAAGTTCTATATTATATAAAGGTAGGATTTTAATAATAATATTTGCACAAAGTTCTCTTTGCTTTTATATTTATTAGAACCAAAGCTTTATAGTTAAGTTTGTGGTTTCTCTTTGTTTAGAGTCACAAATGTGTTTCCTTCAATTACAAGTTTATATTAGTGCTGAGCTCACTTTAATACAAAATCAGCTGTAGGAAAAGACATTATAGCCTTCTAATTTTAGTGATGATTTCAATGGTACTACCATGCTCTAATACAAATCATTCAAATTAGAGTGTTTTAAATAGATTTTCTTTGTCTAATTTGTAGACCCAAAAATCTTTTAAACAAATAAAATATATGAATAAATGTATATTTATGTAAGAACTGTTTCTTTATATTAAAAGATACTTTTTAACAAATTAAAAATATGAACAAACATATCTTTTATGTAAGAGTTGTGTCTTTATCCTAAGAGATACATTTTTAAGTAACTAAAGATACGAATGAACATATCTTTTATGTAAGAGTTGTGTCTTTAAATAAAATTTACATTTCTAACACAGTCAAAAGAATTTCGTTTATACAATTCAACCTACTGGATAGAGATAAAAAAGTAAACAGAATCTAGAAGCGTGAACAGTGACAGGAGTTTCGCTTATACTGTTTCAACACATTTTGCTTTCCTAATTTGCGCAGACGAAAAGAATGGAATTAATTTAGATAGCTGACTTTTAAGAAGCTACTGTTGAATGATGGCTGGACTGCGTTTGGATGGATGGACAGTTGGCACGTACGTTCGATAAGACGTGAAAGACAGTAAACCGAGATACCACGTCTATAGAGAATTGAAGTTTTATCCAGAAGGGCTCATAATACTTGACTTGAATTCTTTCCTGTATTATCTATCTCGGCATGAATTGCAGCGTTGTGTAAGGAAAGCAAGATTTTAAACCGGCTGCTACGAAAACAAAGGATTTTAACTCAATGACTGCAATAGTAATATTACAAGCTTGTGGTGGGCGTTTGTATAAACGTTGAATGCTACAGTCTTAGTTTTATACGGTTGAATTCCACCGTAGCTGCTGAATTTGACGATAAAAGAATTAAGATTGAAGTAAAAGAGAAAAAGTAATTGGCAACCTAAGAGAATGAGAATTTCATGGCAGCAACCGAGTTATCTTTTCAAAACTGTCGACGGAGACCGATCGCCCAATTCTCCATCGATCACAATGTCACGGAATCCCATGCTATAAAGTGCGCAGCTTTGCACGTTGAAGACTCAAACCATCCATTACATTTCTCCCAAGAAGCTATTGCACTTAATTGTCTAAATTGTCCAGTCATTCGAGATTGGCTTTGTGCTTACTTTGTCCTCGCCTGTGAAAAACAGAGCTATTGGCTTAACGACATGAAGAGTGATTATGTCAAAGTTATTGATGAAGAGAAAGCAGAAAACTCTAAAAGCAAAGGTGTAGTGGTTGCTCTGATGTCGATTCTCGTTGTGACTGCCCTCGTGTTTGTGGCCGTCGAGGCTTCCGTAGGTTCAAATGACAACGACGGTACTCATCATCATCCTCATGGTTGGAGAACGGTCTCCAAAGCGGCGAACTCGGCGTGTAGCAAGGCCCGTTACCCCGAGCGATGCATCTCGTCCATTGCTTCCTATCCTGCATATCAGTCTGCCAAGCTTGACGATCTCACTAACCTCGCTTTCCAAGTGAGCTTGCAAAGGGCTCAAAAAGCCCACGACTTCGCTCTCAGTCTCCAAAACAATGTGATGAATGAAAGAGAGCGGGCGGCCTGGCACGATTGTTTGGAGCTCTTCGAAGATACCATCGATCGTCTCAACGTCTGCTCAAATAACGGTTCCTTAGGCACAGACTCCCCCATTTGGCTGAGTGCAGCTCTGACAAACCAGGAAACCTGCTTGAATGGATTTCGTGATCTCAATTTGAGTGACACGAATCCTATCAGAGCTCTCATGTCGTCCAGAGCTGTGAATTTGTCTGAACTAGTGAGCAACTCGCTCTCCATGTTCAAGCTCTCCACTTTGTCTGCCAGGACCATCAATAACCGCCGCCTGTTATCTGTAAATAGCAATGAAAACGGGGATTTCCACTCCCCTTATGGCCGTGGGAATAAAGATGGATTTCCTGAATGGCTGTCCCCGGGAGATCGTAAGCTATTGCAGGCGTCAAGCCCGGCCAGCCAAGCCAACGCGGTGGTAGCTCAAGACGGTTCTGGCAATTACCTAACAATCGCCCAAGCAATCAACGCTGCGCCTCAGAAGAGCAGCAACAGATACATCATCTACATTAAGGCGGGAACTTACAAGGAGAACATCGACATATCCAACAAGATAACCAATTTGATGTTGGTGGGAGACGGCAAGGATAAAACTGTGGTGACTGGAAGCAAGAGCGTCCAAGACGGCGTCACTACCTTCAAAACTGCAACAGTCGGTAAGACTTCCAAACCAGGAGATTGTTATTCTTAGATCGTTTAGAATTTGCCCAAATGAATTATGTGACTGATTTTATAATTGTGAGAGGGTGCAGCTGTTTCTGGCAACGGATTCATCGCAAGAGATATGACGTTCGAGAACACGGCAGGGCCACAGAAGCACCAGGCCGTCGCACTTCGAGTGGGCTCTGACCAATCGGCCGTGTACCGGTGCAGCATCAAAGGCTACCAAGACACTTTATATGTCTACTCCCTCCGCCAATTCTACCGCGAAGTTGACATCTACGGCACCGTGGATTTCATCTTCGGCAACGCTGCGGTCGTCATCCAGAACAGCAATATCATCGCCCGACGCCCCATGACCAACCAGCAGAACACAATTACCGCCCAAGGAAGAACGGATCCCAACGAAAACACCGGAATTTCCGTCCATAATTGCATTGTGTCGGCGTCTTCCGACCTCCAAGCTGTAAAAGGCTCCATCAAGACATACCTGGGGAGACCGTGGCAGCAATACTCTCGCACTGTCTTTATGCAATCCACTCTCGGCGATCTCATTGACCCTGCTGGTTGGGTGGAATGGGACGGGAACTTTGCTCTCAGCACGTTGTACTACGGGGAATACAGCAACAGCGGAGGTGGCGCAGGAACGTTAAAACGTGTGAATTGGCCTGGCTTTCATGTCATCGCCAGTGCCACTGAAGCCTCCAAGTTTACAGTTGCTCAATTCATCTCTGGGAGTTCATGGATTCCAGCTACAGGAGTCGCTTTTACTTCAGCCTTGAACTGATCATTACGATACTATTTTTCTTGGTATTCCATTTATTCTTTAAACCTCACAAATAATTTGGTCACGCCATCGCACCAATCTGCCACTTATTGTCAGTCAACAACCTAAAGAAACAATGTTGAAATTGTCATTCAAAATGGAAAAATATACGCACGCTTGCTTGCTTTCCTAGTGGAAAACTATGGAATAATGGAAGTTGCTATAGGCAAAGCCTCGTGGTTTCAATATTTAATTAAAGATGACGGGGAGTCTTATTTATTAATTTATCAAATAATTTTTCACAAGACATGTCTAAAGGTTTGGTCAAATCATTTAATAAATATAAAAATATTATCTTTTGTTCATAGTCTTATTTCAAATTATATATATAAAAAAATCAAGATCTTTTTATATCTATGATTCTCAGATAACATAAAGCATCTCAAGCTTTTGTTGAAAACCTTAAATATTAAAAAATCAAATCTTTTAAGATCTTTACCATTCCTCTTTAATTTTTAAGTCACTTTATAAAATGCACAATGATGTAGTCCTCAAGATGCATGCACAAACCTTCTCTACATTTTTTCATCTCTGCATTCTAGTAATTACCTCTACTTATTCGATTTTCTTCTAATATTAAAGGTGAGGGCACAAGGCATAAAGTAGGGTTCTTTTTCCCATTTTAACACTCAACTAGCAATTGGTATTCTATGTGGGATTGTACACATAATAGTGTAGAAAACAAATCTACCAGTGATAGGAGTCTTTGCACTTATAGGTGGAGAACAATAAAAAATGTAAAGATTTATCAATTGGATAAATGAACCCAAAATTTTAATAATAACGCTAATAAAAAAATCATGTGCAATCCGCTAGTTTTGATGATGTTATGTGCACTAGTTTTGATCAAGACCTTTAGACCTCTCATTGTTTAGTTTATATTATTCTTAGTTGGACTCATTCCATTTTTGTTAGATCTTGGTGTAGTCTTAACCTTTTGATTTTGGAATCCTTCTTTTTTTTACCTAAGGACTATCAACTGATTTGTGATGAGGAATTATGGTTATCTACTCTATCAAGTTGTTTCCACTTAACCTATCAGCTTAATGGTACTATCTTAGAGGATCTTAGGGTTGTTCTTGCCCTTCATTTATAATATTTTGTAAGCCAAGTAGATAATATGCTTGAATAAGTGTCTTCCAAATAGATGAGTTTTTTTATAAGATGATTGTATAAGATGTGTCAACATGTGGAGAAAAATGCTAGGCCTCAATATTCAAGCTAGACATATAGAGAATTGATGTAGGTTTATAGCCTACCATTTAAAATTGGACAAGATTATTAAGTGCATACATTGGTTGTAAAAGATTGATCTTAGATGGAAAGTATCTAATCTCAATCCATTGAAAATAGTGTAACAACCTTAAGTCAATAATGGGAAACCTATCATGTAGTGTATAATTGACTCTACTAATGAGAGATGATAAATTTCTAATAATGATAAAATTGTCAACATAGATAACTAGGATTAATAGTGAAACATCCTACCCCAAGATCTGAGTGAACCAACAATATTTTGGCTAAGGAAACAAAGGAGTCTATGTTGGTATACCAAGCCCTAGAGGCCTATTAGAACCCATACTTTGACTTATCTGATCTCCATACCAATGAGAATCATTGCACAAAACCTTGTGGATACTCCGCATAAATATCCTCCTATAGACCCTCATGAAGAAATACACTATTCACATCCATATGATTTATAAATCAACCATGAGTTGTAGAAATAGAAATATTCAATTGAAAAGAGTTCATCTTGGGAATGAGGGCATAGTTATTTGTGTATTCAACATGAGGAAATTGTTAGAAACAATTTAGTTTAATATATCCATCAAACTTGTCAACTAAATTGTATACAACATAATTAATTTAATAGATCCACATACACTAAAATAATTTCCTTCCCTTATGAAGGGGAATAATAACCTAATTTTTTCCCTAATTAAAAGAATATATTCCTTCTCCATTATCAATTCGTTATCAATAGTAGAAAATACCTCCAAAATGACTTATATATTTAAAGCATAGGAAAATTAAATTTGTGGAAGATATTTATGTATTTTGTGGGTCTTGGAAGTTTTGGTAGGATCCCCAACAAATATTAAGAAAACTTGAAGTTTCTCATGATCCCAATGAGGTACAATAGAATATGGGGAGGAATGAAGAGTGTCACAAACCTTTGAATGTGGATTTTAAGAGGAGAATAAGCTTCACAATCAATCATGCTAGTCTAAGTAGCTATATGAGCTTCCTCGTAATTACTATTATTTTTCAAGGAATCCACTATGAAGGAAAGGTGAGAAATATGGGAGTAGAAATTAAGAGATATTTCCTCAAGCTAAGATCTCTTATCAATGAAGAGTCCATGAGTTTCATGTTCCAATAGTAGATACCCTTTGACATCATTATGATATCAAACTAAGTTGTAAGGTCGACTTTGAATTTGAAAAGCCTTGCATTTCTTTGAATCAACATGTGTCCATAAAACAAAGCCAAAAACCCTAAAATGTCAAATAACAATTCTCCTACAATACCACACTTCAAAAAGGGTGATCCCTTATAAATCCTTATAAGGAATCTAATTTTCAATGGGCATAGCATACATAGGAACTTTGACCCAAAACTATATGCAATAAGAGACTAATTATGAAACATTCAATTGGCAATCTCCTTCAAGGATTAGTTCTTCCACTATGCAACATTATTTTATTTTAGATTATATGTATCTAAATGTTAAATATGAATACCCTCAAAGTAATAGAATTACTTAGTTTGATGATTCACATACTCTTTTCCATTATTCATGTAGAGAATGTTGATGTAGTTTGTAGATTAATTTTTAGCAAGGGCCATAAAGTCTTAATATAACTATATTGACTTCTATAGTGTAGGACTAAACATATAGGAGATCCCTTCCCCAATATACAAATATTCTTGACTTGCAATTTCAAAACTCAAGGGTTAATACAAAAAACTTACTATGTTGTCTCTTTCACATCCATGATTTAGGGAAGAGGGGTTAGTAGTTTTCAAGGTTAATTTTGTGGTGATGTGGTATTTACATGGAATCATGTAGAATGTTAAATCTTTTTGGAAGATTAAATAGAGTCTTATCTACCTACAACTAAGGCTTGGAGATATGATTCATCATACAAATTTTTAATGGAGTTACTAGTATACTATACCTAGGATATGATTCATTAATGGAGTTATTATGCATCAATTGTTAGTTTACCTTGGGAATTTGATTGTAAGCACCTAGTTGACTGAGTGAGTGTTAAAATTTGAAACCATAAGCCTATGGTGTCATTTGGCAATAAAAATTGATAGTTTCCTTGTACACTTGTCTCAATGTATTAAACTAGTATTAGTCTACCTTAAAAACATAAAGGGTATCAAGGCTGTCAAATACATTTGGATAACCATGCATACATTTGGATTTTACATGACTAACCACTTTGAGAAAAACTTATCAAAATAAACATTTAATGGTGTCATGGGTTCATTATGTTCTCTTTAAGTTGCAAGAAACTAATTATAAAAAAAAAAGAGAGAAAAATCTATGGGCAATATAAAATGGTTGATAAATAAGTTTCAAGTTCATCCCAATATGTTATAGATCTAATAGGTAATCCAAGATATTGACTGAAAGCTAATTTATTTTAGGCATGTGGAAACATTTATTTCTATAGGCAATATCCTAATCAAGCATTTGATCTCATATTAAGACATCTTTGAAAAAATGTATATGCTCTTCAATAGTTCAAATTCTTTTGTATTGAATCTTTGAAATAAATTTATCAAGATTCTATCAATTCATTACTGAATATAAAGATATATAATAAACTATTCATTCTCTAACCAACAAACTGATGATACTAATCTAGATTGAATTTGAATTATATTAAAAAGATTAACATATTAATTGGCAAAGCGATTAATGAATAGATCTTGAAGATCAATAGGAGGTAACAAAACAAGAGGTTTCTAGGGTCAAAAAGGATAATAATATCTTAGGCTAGGGGAAATCGCCCCAGATTTGTGCTTTTTTTGCTATTCGAGTTTCCATTACTAAACCCCCTTCACGATCACCCAACATCGCAATCAAGTTTGGTCGGGATAGGAAAAACAAAGCAAAACGATACACACTTGACAATTCCCACGTACTCTTCCATAGACACACAACTACTCCATGTGAACGATAAAAACTCCTTCGATTCGTCACAATTCACTTACCAAAAGTTTGTACATGTTACGGAAATGAGAGGCAATTCCAATCACTAGAAGCTCCTTGGAATGAATCTACACCAAATTAGAAAGTAAACTACTTTGAAATGGCTGTATAAATGTACGGTGGCAACTCTTTTTGAATAAACTATGGTTGAATACTTTGATGGTCGCTGCATTGCATTTGCATGGATGTCTCGCATTTTATTTATTTGACTTGTGTTGATTACAGTTCTATGAGACGTGAATATCAGCATATCTTCATCTTACGGTCTCTATATTGGTGACGACTAAAGAGAATTAAGGTTTAGTCAAAATTATATAAAACGGCTATTAATGCTTGACCCGGGTAACTACCTAGCCATGAATACTAAGCAGCGTGGAGAAAGATTGAAGTATAAATAGGCTTGTACAATATACTTTAAATGAAATTAACAACAAGAACAAGTTGCAATAAAGGAAAGCAGGTTCTAATAAATGGGATTCATTTAATAACGGTGCATGTTTGCTGTGGGCCTTCTCAATCCAAGTATATGCTTCCTCCCCAAACCGTTGGAATTTTAGGCGGCATACAAATTCCACGTCCTCATAGTTGTTGAGTTTTCTTTGGTAGAATTAGAATCTCGTCATATGTATTCTACCAACCGACTCTTCAGGACCATCGGGTTCATTTACACCACTGTAAAACTTTAGCACAAATGACATATCTTCATTAGCAGATGCTATCGTTCTGAATCAAGTGTCTTGGACTTAATTTGTACATGTGTTTCAACTTAGAACAATGAGTGTGTATAAGCACGGTAGAAATGCACAATCTGCTAAACTTGGAGGATTTACGTGTCCAAATCAAATGATAAATCTGTATAGTTTCATTTTTCCATCAAGAAAGGTGCACATTATAATATAATAAGGCTCTGTTCCAAAGCATTATGTACCTACAGATCTTATGAACAAAGACACTAGTATTGAGTTCATGATTGTAACCTTCAGAATGCTGCCAATAACTTTGATGGATAAATCTGTAGATCTGTTTGACGTTGTTATCTCCAAATCAATCATCATCCAACTTAACAGAGGAAACATCCCACTCCCTGTTTGTTAGTGTGAAAGGGGTACTTTATCTAACTACTTCATTCTTAGCTAGTTCTCCACTAAAGTCCTCTTTTCACTAGCTTAACTTTACATATGGATAAACTTTATATAGGGATAACTTCACTAGCTTAATTGACAAAAAATGGGAATCATTCACCACTTGTGGTGAATAAGTCCAATTTGACTTTTTCTGGAAATTCAAAGCTCTAATCTACACCTCTTAGCCTGCTATGTATGTACCTCTAGGTGTCCCGATCCAAAACCCTAATTTTAGAGACTGTGAGTGACATTTTGTGAATATTTTGACCTTGCTAATAGGGAGACAACACCAAAAAGTTTGAAACCTAATATTCAATGATCTCCAAGCCTTCAAAGCACCTAGATCTGCAATCACACAAAAAGAGAGAAAATGTTGATTGTTAGGGAATAGGGGTTTGCCTTGGTCAAACCCCTTTTAGGTAATTAAACCAAAATGATGAAATAAGATAATGAAGAATGAATGTGAAGTAATACAATTAGAACCTGGCCATGATGATGAATCCTAAATTGCTACAACAATTGATGAAGAATCTTGCTCTTGAATGCCTTAAAACTAACCTTGAAAGCTATCTTGATGACCTTGTGAAGACTCAGAGTAATTAACTCTTGAATGCTTCACTTGATGACATTAATATATGATGTTGCTTGGGTGAAATGAGGATTTGAAAGCTTTCTTATATAGGAAAGCCACTCAAATGACCATTAATTTGATCCCCAAGGACAACATAGGAGAAATTTGAATTAAAAACCCACTTTTTCTTGCTCAAGCCCTGAAAATACCTCAAATGGGACTCATTCACCATTATGGGTGAATGGGTCCCACAGGGGCTATTTTTCCAACTAGGATATCGAGAGTGGAGAATTTAAGCTTTTATGTTGATTTTGTTAGGTTTTTTTTAATCAAAATATGCCTTGAGATGCACAATATGGGGTCATAGGGGCCTATAAATGATGATATAAAGGTCATAAATACAATAGGGTCCAAAATCCAATGTGAAAGTATAAATAAATACAATTTACAACACTAAATTAAGAAAAATTTGAGTCTATTTAACTTAGAGGGCCCTAAATCCCATGTGAATGTGTAAAACACATTACATCACTAGATTAGGTCCACTTAATTTACAAGTCCCTTAAATTCAATGTGAAAGTATGACTAAACACATTTTACAACATTAAATTAGGGCAGGGTTAAATTTATTTAGCTTAAAAAGGGTCCAAGACCTAATGTGGATGTGCAAAACACCACACAACACTAGACCAAAGTGACATTAACTCCAATTTTTCATTAATTATTCTCAAATCAAGAAAGGAAAAGGCATACTTTTACAATGATCACATTTATCCCCCACTTTAGTGAGAGGATGAACTTGCTTCAAACTCACACTAAAGTAGACATTCAAGAGGGGTCCAAGTGCATTGATGCAAATAGTCTAGGATAACAAAGAATGAGGAGGTGATCAAGCCACCGAAATCCAAGATCCTAAGTCAAGCAGACATAAGCACAAAAGTACATGCATAAGGTGTTCAATATGCAACAAAACAAGATATGCTATCATGCAATGAGTTATCACGTATGTTGGAAAGTTGGTACGTACATTTGATAAGACATGAAAGATAGTAAACTGAGATATCATGTCTAAAGAGAATTGAAGTTTTATCCTAAAGCGCTCGTAATATTTGACTTGAATTATTTCCTGTATTATCTATCTCGGCATGAATTGCAGCATTGTGTAAGGAAAGCAAGATTTTAAACTAGCTGCTATGAAAAAAATGATTTTAACTCAATGATTGTAATAGTAATATTGCAAGCTTGTGGTGGGAATTTATATAAACGTTGAATGTTATAGTCTTAGTTTTATATGGTTGAATTCCACCGTAGCTGCTGAATTGACAATAAAAGAATTAAGATTGAAGTAAAAGAGATAAATTAATTGGCAACATAAGAGACTGAGAATTTCATGGCAGCAACTGACTTATCAAAACTGTCAACGGAGACTGATAACCCAATTCTCAATCGACCACTATGTGACAGAATCCCATGCTATAAAGTGCAAAGCTTTGCATGTTGAAGAATCAAACCATCCATTACATTTCTCCCAAGAAGCTATTGAGCTTAATTGTCTAAATTGTCCAGTATTTCAAGATTAGCTTTGTGCTTACTTTGTCCTCGCATACCAAATTTTGTCCTTGCATGTAAAAAACATAGTTATTGGCTTAACAACATAAAGAGTGGCTATGTCAAAATTGATGAAGAGAAAGAAAAAAACTATAAAAGCAAAGGTGTAGTTGTTGCTCTGATGTCAATTCTCGTTGTGACTTCCCTTGTGTTTGGGGTCATCGAAGCTTCTGTAGGCTCAAATGACAATGACAATATTCATCATCATCCTCATGCATGGAGAACGGTCTCCAAAGTAGTGAACTTGGCATGTAGCAAGGACCATTATCCTGAGCAATGCATCTCATCCATGATTCTTATCTTACATATCAGACTACCAAGCTTGCGATGTCACTAACCTCACTTGTCCAAGTAAGCTTGCATGGGGCTTAAAAATCCCACGACTTCGCTCTCGGTCTCAAAAAGCGTGATGAATGAGAAGAGGGGGTGTGCAGATTGTTTGGAGCTCTTTGAGGATACCATCGATCATCTCAACGTCTGCTTGAATAATGGTTCTTTAGGAAAAGACTCCCCCATTTGGTTGAATGTAGCTCTCACAAACCAAGAAACCTGCTTTAATGGATTTAATGATCTCAATTTGAGTGACACCAATCCCATCAGAGCTCCCATGTCATCTAGAGTAGTGAATTTTTCTAAACTAGTGAGCAATTCGCTCTCTATGTTCAAGCTCTCCACTTTTCCTACCAAGACCATCAATAACAACCACCTATTATATGTAAATAGCAATGAAAAATGGGATTTATACTCCCCTTATGTTCATGAGAGTAAAGATGGATTTCCCGAATGGCTATCTATGAGAGATTGCAAGCTATTGCAGGCATCAAGCCCGACCAGCCAAGCGAACATGGTGGTTGCCCAAGACGGTTATGGATATTACCTAACAGTCACCTAAGCAATCAATGCTACACCTCAGAAAAGCAACAATAGATACATCATCTACATTAAGGTGAGAACTTACAAGGAGAACATTGACATATCCAACAAGATAACCAATTTGATGCTGGTGGGAGATGACAAGGATAAAACTGTGGTGACTAGAAGCAAGAGTGTCCAAGACAATGTCACTACCTTCAAAATTGCAACAGTCAGTAAGACTTCCAAACTAGGAGATTGTTATTATTATATCATTTAGAATTTTCCCAAATGAATTATGTGACTGATTTTATAATTGTGAGAGTGTGCAGTTGTTTCTTCCAATAAATTTATCATAATAGATATGACATTCGAGAACACGACAGGGCCACAGAAGCACCAGGCCGTCACACTTCGAGTGGGCTCTAGCCAGTCGGTCATGTACCGATGCAACATCAAAGGCTACCAAGACACTTTATATGTCTACTCCCTCTGCCAATTCTACCACGAAGTTGACATCTACGGCACCATGGATTTCATCTTTGACAACATTGTGGTCATCATCTAGAATAGCAATATCATCTCCCGATGCCCCTTGACCAACTAGTAGAACACAATTACTGCCCAAGGAAGAACGAATCCCAATGAAAATAACAAAAAATTTGTCCATAATTGCATAGTGCTAATGTCTTTCAACCTCCTATTGGCAACACAAGGGAAAAGAACTAAGAGGGGGGACTGATTCAGTTGTCATAGAAATTTAAACTTATTAAACTTATTAACCCTATTCTCAGATCTGATTAATAACCATGTAGCTGTCAACACAATAGAAACATAGATAACACAGACTTTTCACGTGAAACTCTTTAGAAAAACACAGTGGAGGTTAGGACCCACAAGATTATACCCTGTTAAAAGTATAAAATAATAAAATGGGAAATGCACATGCATTCAGGCACACTACCTAGAGCTCATAGCTCAAATACAACAAGGATTACTACCTAAAGGAAGACACACTGTCTTACAAAAACATTCAAATTACATTTGCAAGATTTTGAACTGAGAAAATAGCATTTGCTAATGCCTGATTATAGTTTTGGTTAAGTACATGAACACTTCTTCACACTCTCCTCAATCTTCTTCACACTCTGCTTCTGCCTTCAAATGATTAGGAAATTATTCACACATCTCTCACACACACACACCTTCAAATGGAATAAAAAATTGCTCATATATATCTGCAACAAGATATTACATCGCTACATGTTGGCTTCAACAAAATAATAAAACATGTACAAACTATCGGCCCAAATCAATAAAAAATTATCAATGTAAATCAGCCAATGTCGAACACAACATAGTGAATACCCAAAAAAACATCCTCGAACACAAAACACCTTAAACAATTATTCCTCAAAGATCCACAAC
>VDFB02179234.1:111167096-111286443 GCA_007258455.2 Sequoia sempervirens | reverse complement strand
GGGCCAGGGTGTATAGTATACCATGGGCTATACAGTATAGCATGATCAGTCGCCACATACCAACACTTAGCACACATCAAAAAACCTCAAAATTTTCTCTTTTTTTTTTGAAAAAGTCCATCCTAGGACTCTTTCACCACCCTCAGCGAATTAGTCCCTTTTGACACCTGAAACTACATTTTACAAAACTAAAAACTTTGTTTTTAAGCTTCTATTTAGTGCCTTAACCTACCTATATCAATTAGTTGTATTTATAAAACATGAATTTCACTATATCTCACTTGAAATAGCTCATTTCATGCATTGTTTAAATTTCACATTTACATCTCCCACATTCTATTTTTTAGACTCACATAATGTACTCATAAATTTACTTTGTTTACTTTTGCATAACATCTTCTTTAAATGTGCCTTTGATTTGATTAAACATGGCTTTTATAAACATAACATCCCCTCTTATGAGTTTTATTTTGATTACAAAAATGAGGAACATGTTATTCCTGACCATACCATTACATTACCCATTGGTGTGAATGTAAATGTAGGCAATTATAACACACATACTTTTTTTTCTGCCGATACATCTCCTATTAGTGATGAAGGTATCTTGGTGAAGGAAGTTACAAGAATTGAGGGTCTTGATTATCCATTTCCTTATTCCCCTTTGGATGATGTTATAAAATGAGAACATGAGATCATAAACACATTCCTACAAGTCACCCTACCTAGTCTCGATGATCATACCAATCAATCTTGTCCATCTCCTAATATCCCTTATCAATGTAAAGACAATAGGTTGGTGTTAGAAAATATCCCTATTAAGAATCATGACACCCTTGATCTTCCCTTCCCTAATGCTCCTCCCATTTGGGAAAATCTATTTGAAAACCATAATGGTCCTTCTCTTGATGCCTCTCCCACTTGTGATGAAGCTACCTTTCAAACCTCAAACTTGGATGAACATATTAGAAGCTCTCCTAGTAGGGTAGATTATATGTAACAAGAGAATTAGACTTTTAAAAAACCAACAATCAAATAGAATCTTCCCCTAATCTCCCCACTATCAATTATCAAACACATGCAACCATTAATAACTCCCTTAGTTTTGATGAAGTGATTTTGGATGAACCAAACATTAATTATCACGAACATCTAGTATGTTGTTCTCCTAAGAACTTTCCTTCTAGGGAGGATATTATGAGCCAAGACAAAGATAACATTGGAACTAATGATATTATTCCCTTCAAATATAATCTAGACTCTCACTTGTTATGAGATGCTAACATTATTCAACCTCAAATCATCCTTTATCCCCCTTCAGGGTATGTGCAGGATCATGATGTGCCAAAAGTGGCGATATGATGGGTATTTGTAGGGTATGTGGCTAGTGACTTTTTTTATCCAAAATTGATGAAATGAAAAGGGTTTTTAAAGGAGATTCTTAGCTTTCCACCAATATAAATTATGCTTTATTTTGAATTTAATAAATAATTATTATTCATTTTCTATTTGAATTACAACTAAAGTCTTGATTGATAGGTTGATTGAAAAAATCTATAGCTTTCAAACGGTATCACATTTTTTGAATTTGAAGCATGCATAACTTTCTATGTTTCACATACTATAGGATTAGAAAAAGAAATATTGAATTTCATGAAGTTTTGACCATGTTAAGGTGGTCAGACATAAGAGTTTTTATGTTTTTTAAAAATTGTAATAAAAAATTCATAATTAATTATTTACTTGGAAAAAAATTACAAAAAAATATGCATCACATCTGGACATGAGTCCTCTACTTATGTCTAAAATATTATAAAAAAATATTATCATTTTATTGTGGCTAGGGTGGTTAGACAAACACCTACTTCTTCTTTTTTTCCTAAAATTTAAGTACTACTACATTGAAATTTCAAATTTTCACCAAATAGATTTTTTAAAATAAACCTATTAGTTTAGAAACTACATTCAATTTTCTATATATTCTATTCTTACATATTTTTGAAATAATATAGATAAATTATTCAAATTTTACGTCAAGTTGCCTAACTTTGATTTTTTTGAATCTTTTTCCACTTAAGGGCCCATTTTTTCCATGATGATCTTGCACTTACCCCTTCACATAAACCTCCACCACAACCCAAACCTTAATTCATCCTTTATCCACCTCAAAATAATGTATCGCAATAGCTAAGTTATAATATTGTTGCTCATACATATAACACGCAAAATAATCTGCAACCGCTACAACCAACCCCACCCTCTTTACCTTTACCCAATCCACCTAGTGCTCCTTGCTTCATCCCACACACAAAGGAGTATGATATTGTTGAACAATTAAATAATACTCCTACAAATATTTCCCTTTGGGATTTACTTCATAACTCACCAAATTACTACAATATTCTTCAAACAACCTTAAAACAAATTGCAATTCCTCCTGGTACAACTCTGATTGATGTAGCAGCTTTAATCCATTGAACGAATCAAAATAATCTAGACATTACTTTCCATCAACAAGAGCTCCCTCCTTTATATTTGCAAAAAAAAAATGAAGCTTTCATGATCATTGCTCAATACAATCAGATAGGGATAAAGTGAACCCTTATTGATAATGGTTATGCCCTTAATGTGTGTAGTGTGGATTTCCTTGATAGATTGTGTTTTGAAAAGTCACAAATAATACCTGATTCTCTATCTATTGGAGGATTTGATAATACAACAAAGAAACTGCCTAGTATAATCACTTTTCCTATTACAGTTGGGGTAGCTACTTTGCAAACTCCTATTCATGTCATGCCTTATAATCTTTCTTATAATCTTCTTTTACGAAAACCATGGATTCATGAGATGAATGCAATGCCTTCGACCCTTCATCATAGAATGAAATATTTCTATAACAATAACATTCATTAAGTTGAAATAGACCCTGACCTGAAAGTTTCTTTCACCTTTAAAGAGGAGCTACAAGTCCTCTGAAAACATTGACTCCAACATCCAATATAGACCCGAGGTCTTGAAATTGAATAGAACAATGAGAAATTGGTGTATAAATTATTTGGTGACAATTGGGGATCCTTAGAATTCACACCATCATTTATGGGGGAATACATAATCACATGAAAGAAAGATGACAAAAAAGCACGACCAACCATCATGTCAACGAAAATACAGAAGACCTTTCAAAATCACCCACCTCCACTACTTTAAACAAAGAATAAAACTACATAGTCACCTTTGATGGCACTTATGATCAACCACCACCTGATCCAAAAGCAATGAAGAAGCTTTATGGAAAAGGTTATGAACTCATGAAACAATAGGGATATGGTGGAAAAGGATGTGGTGCTCAAGAACAAGGTATCTACAACCCTATAGAGCTTAACACACAACAAATGACTCATGGTCTTGGTTATTGTCTTTTGTCCAAGATCACCAAACCTTCACTCAACATCAAAAATCTCACACAACACTCCTATATCATCCTTAAAAACTAGTGGTCTTGAACATCATCCTTTACCAAACATGCAACACACACCTACACCTTCGTTTAATGTCAATGTCATCTAGCAAAATGTTCATGATTTGAATTTGTTAGATTTTATACCTTCCTATAATGAGGAGAATAAAATATTGCAATCTAGAGAAACTTATGTAAGTATTACATCCAATACTAAGCAAGATGTATCTATGAAACAAATCACAAGACCACCTTTCACCTTTGATCAGGAAGATATCTTTTCAAGATTCCTTGAAGATCACTTGATCACCCTCCCTCCCAAAACTTGAAAGAAATTATTTTACAAGACTTCATTCTATGTATATCAGAGAGTTCAAGGACACTCCACTAATGAATGTAAGGCTTTGAGTCACAAAATCCAAAATTTTTTGGAGTTTGGTATGCTTCCCTATATGTGGGCACCTAATTCCTCTAATTGATATTGATTTTCACTCTAGCATGCATTTCATTAATCATTTCAGCTCACTTTTGTCCTGCACTCAGTGGCGGCAAAGGGTTTAGTAGCCTTTTCCTCGTATGTCACTTCTCGTTTCCTCCTTTGGCTAGTTGTTAACCTTTCATGAACATATAAGAGCAAGCTTGGGATGTGGATGACATGCCTTAAGTTGGCTCACATGTGACATACTACCCTTATCACGTAGCTTATTGAAAACATGTGACTTGCCCTAGGGCTTTCCAAGTAACCTTTAATGTCTCCTACTTTAAATAAATTCCTCACAGTACTAGTATTTGCAAGCACTTTAAAGTGGTAGAATACATCACATCTTACATTTCATTGTACGATTTCTTTCTTCTATGATGCATCCTTTTCTTGGTAGAATCATTGGGGTTGATTCCCTCCAAGAGCATGATACTTCTTTTGACACATCATGTCTTGGAGACATTAAGTACAATGTCCCCTAAGATGAGACCTCACATGAACTAAGTAAAATCACTTTGAACATTCCTTACAACATTTACAATGTCTATGAGTGTCAAGCATACGAAGTTTTTCTTACCTCATAGAGCTCAAAAATCATTTTCCTTCATGCTACCTTATTAAAGTTAGCAGGAGGTATAACTTTGATATGGTTGAGTGGGAAGCCCATTCTGAGGCATGATTTTCCCCATAGCCACCTATGTGTTTGAGTGCATACCAACTAGCGTATATTTCTCACCTTTTGGATTTCTCACCTCACAAACAATCAAAAGTTTTGTGGCCCTAGAGTGAGTATATTGTGGATTTCACCCGGCAGACATCCAAGACTTCCATTGCCCCAAAGTGAGTATGCATTGTCTTTCCAAAATAAAAAACCTAGATCTAATCCACAACTAGCTAGTCAAATGATCAAAGCTTGATCCACCTCTTTCATCTTTCTCTTTCTTTCCATTGCATGATTTTGTAACTTGATGGTTTGACTTAGGATCTTTGATCCTGGGGGCTTGAATTCCTTTCCAATATTTGTCATTCTTTGTCATCTACATTTGCATAGTTAGATCTCTCTTGAATTTCTACTATAGTGTGAGTTTGAAGCAAGTTCATCCTCTCACTAAAGTGGGGGCTAAATGTGTCATAGAGAAAAGGACCTCTTCCTTGACATGGGAACAATTCATGATAAAATCGACTTAATGAGGTCTTAATCTAGTGTTGTGAGGTGTTTTTCATATTCACACTAGGTCTTGGACCCTTTGAAATGAATTTAACAATGTATTGTAAAGGTGTTGTAAAATCTTGTAATGGACTTTCTCACTTTTCTAGACTTAATGAACCCATTCCTCCTTAATTCAAAATTATAAAATATATTCAAATGCATTATCACATCAATCTAGAAGGCTTGTAAAATTTGACTTAAACCTAGTTTTGTAATGTGTTTTACACATTCACATTAGTTCTTGTGCCTTCCTAGGCTATGTGGACCTCATTTTAGTGTTGGAAAGTGTAGTTAATCACACTTTCACATTGAATTATGTGTCCCAAGCCTCAATTGACATTTACATCATCACTAATAGGCCCCTATTAACCCATATTATGCATCCTGAGGTTGAAATTGTTCAAATACCTGACAAAGTTTCATTTTAAACCTTATTTCCTTATCTCCTAGCTTCTTAGTTGTCAAAAGGCCCCTGTGGGACCCATTAGCCATCCATGGTGAATTAGTCCCATCCAGGTGGGACCAATTCACCATGGGTAGTAAATGAGTCCCATTTGGCCCAATTTTGACCTTTGAGCGAGAAAAAAGTGAAATTTAAGTTTAATTTTACTTCATGTCAGCTTGTGATGAGGTATTAATAGTTAAAATAGGTAAATTGCCTATAAATATAAGTCTTTTAACCATAATTCACATCTCTTATAATTCATTCATCCACCAATCTTGTATCCCAAGTCAAGTAACTTAGGGTTTTATCATTTCAAGTCATCAAGATATTAATTTTTAGACATTTAAGGGAAAATTCTTCATTTTTTGCTGCATATTTTCAAGATCAAACATCATGGAAATGAAATCAATTCCATTTCTACTTGTTTCATTACATTCTTTCATCATTTTGGTTTAATTACCTAAAAGGGGTTTGACCAAGGCACACCCCCATGCCCTAAATATTCAACATTTATCCCTCTTGTCTTGTCTATTTGTAGATTTAGGCCTCTTAGAAGCTTGTAAATCATTGAAGATTGAATTACAAGGTTATTCAAGTATTCTCTTCATTCCATAAGTCAAAATATCAACAAAAACTCATTTTCAGGTTTAAAAATTAGAGTTTCAAAATCAAACACTTGCAGAGAATCAAAGTGCAAATCGGAAGCTCCAAATTCCACTTTTGAAAATTTAGAAATTCAAAATTTGACTCATTTTCCATGGGTGGTGAATGAGTCCCACTTCAAGGTCAATTTTTATTTTTCTACATTTTTGGATACCCTTTTGTCAGAAATAGGTTCGAGCTTAGTTTTGCAAAACTGGGACTAATTCACCCAAAATGGTGTGAATGAGTCCCACTAGGATTGAAAGCCAACATCAGTAGCATTTCAAATGTCATTTCAAACCTCCCTCAACATCTCAGGTCCACACTTTCAGTTTGGTTCATTTTTGTTGAGTTTGGTATGCATTTCTAGTTCATTTCTGCATAACACAATGTGTTTTCAAACAAGTCATATTTCTTAGGTTTTGCATACTTAATCAATTAATGCTATCAATTAATTACCTTATTTGCATCTAGTTCATCTAATTTATCCATAATAACATCATACACATCTTAATTTGAGTGAACCACCTAGATTTTGGGTGTGGGATCTATCTGTTTTCATTAGGTGAAGACCTTAATTGAGCAAAAGAGACCTAACATTCCTAGTCATACATTTCACAATGATGATGACCATAGTCCTATGGATACTAATGAACAAATTCCTATTGATACAATAATAGGAGTGGTTGACATAGAGCCTCATAAACAACAAACTATTGACATTACTTTCTCTTCAGAAGAAATAATTAAACATGCACTTGATGGTCCTCTCTACATAGCCAAAAAAATCAATAACAAGCCCACTCCTAGGATTTTAATTGATCCTGTCTATGGAGAGAATGTGATCACAAAATAACTTTTATATGTGCATGAGCTTACTCAAGATAGATATGATAAACTAAAAGCATGGATTAAAATGCATGATGGTTTCACTAGTGCTATGATGGGCTCGATCACACTCCCTTTACAAGTAGGACCAAAGAAATAAAATGTATCATTATATATCATCTCTAATTCAGATCAATTTCATATGAATTTAGGCTACAAATGAATTCTCTCCATGAATGTGGTCCCATCTGTTGTCCATAAATGCTTAAATTTTCTAGGCAGTAGTGAAATATTCATAGTGAACCATAGTGGCTTTAGACCCCCATCTTCCCATGGAATTTTCTTCTCAGATTATTTTCCTTTTCCTATTGTACAAAAAATTAAATCAAAATGCATAGTCAAACTATCCCTTGAAAACTTCCCTCCACCCATGATCAAACCTCCACCCATGCTTGAACTTCTACCACCTAAAGAAAACAATGATGAGCCTAAATTCCCTTCAACAAACCAAGACCTATCCATGAAAACTCCCTTACCTATTTCCTACAAGACACTTGAGAAAACCAAACAATTCCTAATCCACCTCCTAAGAAAATTTATAAATCTAAAGAGAAAGTGGTTGAACAACCTTCCATGGTTTCTTTCATTCTTCCCTCACAAGAAGAAAAGGAGCCTATGGCTGAAAGACCCACTCCTACAAAAATGCAACTTGAATACCATAATAAAAGAAACTACAGTACTAGAGAGCATAGGCATAGGAAATGTGCTATTACTCAAAAGATGAGTGATGAGAACATTGAAAATCAAAACCCAAACTTGACAGAAGAAATAAATGATGACCCTCCTCTCTTACTAGAATAAACAAAAGCTATGTCTCCAGCACAACAAGGACCAACATCTTCTATGGATATTATTATTTTTCCTCCTATTGTGGTTAACTTGGATGAAGATGAGGAAGCAACTAAAATCTATGAGTAAGTGCATAATGAGTTGAATTTGTTATTTTCCTCATGCATGAGCTTAAATGATAATAACTGTGATGATCCTCCATAGACAAGTGATTCACCATGTGTTGAATCTGGTGATTCTCCTAGTACAACACTTGATGTTGTCCCTCTTGCTAGTGATCTGCATTCTGCATATACTAAACAAGACTATGATGTAGATGACCTATAGGATGGTTGACTCGTAGATGCTCTACTAGTCTTTTATCTTTTCTTTTTCTTTTTCTTTTTGCTTTCCTTTTTCGCTTTTTCTTGCATGCATGCAATGTAATCCCCGTGATGTTTTGTTTGATGTTTGTCTCTTTACGTACATTCCTCTATTTGTACTTTCATTATTCTATGTCATAATTTTTCCTTTGCCTTGCTTTTTTATATGTTCTTTCTTTTCATTTTTGTCTTGTGTTTTCCTTTTGGGGATGATGCGGGACATTGAAACATTCATGTCTCCTACATGTTGACCCAAAATATTTTTCATTATCTTTTCTTTTCCTTTCATTTTCCTTTTTTGTCTTGTGTTTTCCTTTTGGCGATGATGCAAGGCATCAAATAACCCTATATCTCTTCCATGTTCACCCAAAAGGATTTCTTTTTCTTTGTTTTCGCTCTCCTTGCACATCATTCTTCTAGTTCTATGTGTATTTGGGGAATGATGATAGTTTCAAGTTCTCTAATATTATTGCAGCAAAGACAAATACTAACCCCGAATCCATAGATCCCTTATGTTTTTTGGGGGGAAACCCTCTTTTCCTTTTCATTTTTGGCTACTTTAAAGTAATTTCTCCCAGCATGATGTTAGCAATTTTTTTAAAGTGGGGGCATACATAGGCATTATTTTGATTGCATTTTTCCTTTTACATGTTCTTTGATGCAATTTTCTCATTTCACGTGACATGTTTTCCTCTATGGTGACATTGGGAGTAATGTCCTTCAAGAGTGTGATCTATCTTAGCATATTATATTCTCATTAGTGGTGATGTGGTGCACTACATCCCTTAAGTGGTGAATAATTTATCCTTTGATTGATCCTCTCTTGGATACATTAGGAACAATGTCCCCTAAGAGTAAGACCTCATATGAACTAAGAAAAATCCCTTTGAGCATCCCTCTTTCTTGTTGTATTTTTGTACTTTATTAAAGTCATGGAGGTATGGCTTTGATATGGTCCCCTGGGGCTCACCTAGTGAACACCTAGCTTCACTAGCCTGTGTGAGCACACATTTTTGTACCTTATTAAAGTCATGGGTGTATGGCTTTGATATGGTCCCTTGGGGCTCACCTAGTGGACACCTAGCTTCACTAGCCCTTGTGGGTGTGCATTTTGTTTTCATAGTGGAAAACATGTTCCACTTGTAAACCTTTTTAGAAAAACATTCTAGATAGGGTCCACCACATTGGACACCCTATTGAAGCTTGATCCATTGCAATTTTCCTCTTTCTTTTTCCTTTTCCTTGAATTTGATGGTGCGTGTTTACAATTTGGTTATGGCTTCATATATCATCTACAAGCATGTTCCTTTGTGCGTATGTTGGTTTTCCATAGGGTCTTGATCCTAGGGGGTTGACCACCCTCTTGATTATTGTCATCCTGTCTTACTAGCGTTTGTACATTTGAACCCCTCTTGATTGTGTGGTTGGCTACTTTAGTGTGAGTTTGAAGCAAGTTCATCCTCTCACTATAGTGTGGGCTAAATGTAGTGTATTAAAATGCATACCCTTGCATTTTCACACTTGTTTGGGCCTGCCTTGCTTTATTTATGCTTCTATATGGATTAATTGGTCATATTTTGTGTCCACAAGCCCTATGAATTATATCTTTTTCTGGTTAATCCTAACATTTTCCAATGCATAAATGATAATTTAATGACACCATCTATGTGTCCCTAATTTTTGGGTGTAGAATAAATTACCACCCAAGGTATCTTTGTCCCCCATAGGTCTCATGACCATAATTTTGAGGTATCTTAATTGGGTTCCTTTTTGGTGTCTATGCCCCAAGTTTCATGGCTTGGGACTAAGATGCCACCTAGGGAATCTTAGTCCTCCTTGAGTCATTTTTTCAGGATTTAATTTCAAATTTAGGTGGGATTTAGCCTCCTTTATTTAATGAATTCATATGTCAGCTTGGTGTGATGTAATTTCAAGATATTAAGCATAAATAAGTATAAATACAAGGTTCCTTCTCTCATTTTCTCCTAACAAGCAATCTAAGCAATCAATTCTTTTGTGAGAGCATTCAAGAGAAAATTTATCAAGCATTTGGAGCCATTATCAACATTCAAGTATCATATCAAATAGTTTCTTGCATCATGTGTGTTGTTGTGCTAACATTTATGATGTAGGGTTTTGATTAAAGTCCATATCCATTGCAACCATTACACACAAGTTTGAAAACTTTACAAGGGTTTGGTGATTTGTAGCATTGCATGTTGTTCATTCACCATTTCCTTCATTATTTCTATTTCATTTCAATGTTTAATTACTAACAAGGGGTTTGACTAAGGAAAACCCCCATTCACTAACAAACAACATTTTTTTCCCATTTTTCATATTTGTGATTGCAGCTCTAGGTTGAAGTCTTGAAGATCATTTAGAGTGCAAATTTGTAAAAGTTGTAAAGTTGCATCACAAAGTTTTCATCTTCATGGAAACTCACCTACAGGATGAATCTAGAAGTTTCATGACTAGATATCAAAAAGGAAGCAAGTGCAAACCTTGGAGCTCAAGATCACATTCAGCGTTTGCAAAAATTTAGAATGAGACTAATACACCACCTTGGGTGTCTTAGTCCTCCCAATCATATTTTTAATATATTCTTTCATATCCAATTCTAACATTTGAAGACTCTGCATCTACCCCAAAAAGAAGCAGCGGGACTAATATGCCATCTTGGGAATCTTAGTCCTCCATAGCACTTTTTGGTAGCTTCTTTACATTTCCAAAATCCTCACAACATCTCCAGACTTCCCAGGTACACATTTCTAGTTTCATAGTTTTCTATTGCATTTTGCTTAGCATTCATTTGTATATCACATTGTGTTTTCCAAAATTTTCTTTTCCAAGATTATACTTGGTGGCGAACCCCTTTAAAGCTGAAAGAACCCCCTTCTGAGGTTCTCCTCATTGTGAATTGTCTCACCCTGTGAGGTTGTTAGTCAATCCAATTAGGAATCCTAGGACATCCTTGAGTAATTTGGTTCAAGAAAGATATTTCTAGATATCCATTTTTCCACTAATCATCGGGACTCATATCTTCAGTTTTTAGCTTACTCCTTAAGTCTTGCTTAAGGGGGGGTGTTAGCGTGAAAAGAAACATTGTCAAACTAGTTAGCTATTAGCCTACTTAGTAGATTCCTATTCACACTACACTTAAGCTCACTAGAGGACATTTAGAAGTTTGTCTCACCTCATATGGTTGAGACAAGTGTTCTCACTTTGTGAGACACCTCTACACCTCTTGCATGATCACTTGCCACTCACTACAACACATGTCATGTGAGTTAACAAGTGTTCAATTTGTGAAAGGTTAGTTAGTCATTGTGTTTCACATGACCACCTTAATCTCATTACTTGTAAAGGTAAGGTTTGTACTCGTTATTTCTTGGGTCAACTAAATACAATCTTATGCATTGTTCATGTGCTTGTTTTCTATCTCCTAGATCTCTCTAATTCTAATAGATAGGGTCCAACAGTTGAATAGGCTAACTTTGTGAGCATGTATCCATTGCATGGAATATCGTAGGACCTCCATTTTTTCTTAAAAATGTGAATTAGTCTCATATCCATCTACAACTAAGTTTTGATGATGTGACTCATCATGCAACTTACCACATTAGCATGTCTAGTGAGAAGTGTCCAAATATTGACTTTTAAAATATTTGACTGAAACTTAATCATGGTATCCCTAGTAGTTGAACAAAAAATATCATTTTTTATTAGTAGAATATCATATTTTATTTAAAATATAACTTATATGAAATCTAAATAGACCAAATACCTATTGGTAACCATAAATCTTTGTTATCTCTAACTTCTATATCTAACACAAATGGATCAATAGTTGAACAAAAAATATTTTTTATTGTTACAAACACATTATTATTTAAAATACAACCTATATCAATAAAAAAATGGACCATAGTTGAACACCAAAACTTCTTTTGACAATCCTTCACATTTCATAGAAAAATACAAGGTCGACAAAAGGACAAGGTAGTTGAACATGTTCCAATAGTTGTTAAAGCATTTGTTGACTTAATGCCCAATAGTTTTAACAATATTGCTCCAATAGTTGTGACTTTAAAGTTGTTAGTGTTGATTATGACTACCCATAATTGAATGAAATGTATTCCTTAGATCTAAAAATCATCAAATCATGTGATGCCACATCAACACACCAATAAAACATGACAATGCACAACTATCAATCTGAATTTTTTTGGGCCTTTTTGGACATCTCGACAAAAAGCATGTTGATGTGGCATCGTATTTGACGATGTAGCCTTGAAACCTTAGTTAGAAGTGGGGATCTTGCCAAGTACTTTGTAAAAAATTGGGAGTGATTTGAAATTTCCATCTAGGATTTTGAGAAGCCTAAAGTTAGGGTGCTCAACTACTAGGTCCTCTCCTCTATTTATTGTGATCACCTTTTATATTTGTGATAGGACAAACTATTAATTCATGAAATACTCTAATGCATATACATTGCTACCCCAATAGTTGTGCACATAAGAATCATATATTTCACTATGAAAACAATACTTGTTTAAATCAGCACCTTATTTTATAAATAACACACTTATTTCACATGTTAATGAGCACATAGTGGATAGTTATGATATTTTATTTGAAACAAAAAGATATTTATTTCATGAATATATTTATATTGAATATATTTATATTTCTTTTATAGCATTCATAGATGCTAATGTGTTCAAGTATAGGTCAATCTTGACAAACATTTGATTATTTTTTTATTTACTTGTGAACTAACTATTGACCATATATAATATAAATAAATTACAAACCTACATATTATAAACACAAATACTATAATAACAATCCAACTACTGACCGCTCTCCCCAAGTAATACTACGGACAAGAAAACCGTAATGATCAGTTCAAGCCTGCAGTAAAGGCGAGACCTGTAGACGGAATCCATGAAATCCCACTGATGAATTTGCCAGCTGTAAATTTGTAGGCTTCTCTGGCACTCGTGATCACATGAAAGCCAGGCCAATGCACACGTTTTGACGTTCCTGCCCCACCTCCTCTGTTCATGTATTCACCGTAGTATAAAGTTCTGAGAGCAAAGTTACCATCCCATTCCAACCAACCAGCGGGGTCAATGTGATCGTCAAGAGTCGATTGTATGAAGAGAGTGCGAGAGTAGTCTTTCCACGGCCTCCCCAGGTATGTCTTCATGGAGCCTTTTACACGTTGAAGGGCAGGAGACGCCAAAACATTGCAATTATGGATGGAAATTCCGGTGTTTTCGTTAGGATCCGTTCTTCCTTGGGCAGTAATAGTATTCTTCTGGTTGCTCATGGGACGTCGGCCGATGATATTGCTGTTCTGGATGACGACTGCAGCATTTCCAAAGATGAAATCCACGGTGCCGTATATATCAACTTCACGGTAGAATTGGCGGAGGGAGTAAACATATAAAGTGTCTTGGTAGCCTATGATGCTGCACCGGTACACGGCCGACTGGTCAGAGCCCACTCGGAGTGCAACGGCTTGGTGCTTTTGCGGCCCTGCCGTGTTGACGAACGTCATATCTCTTGCGATGAATCCCTTGCCAGAAACAGCTGCAATTGCACGCGCACACACATACACAATCATTTGCATACTTCATTTGGGCAAATTCTAAAGAAGAGGCCAGGCAGTATGAGAATAAGTACTTCCTGGTTTGAAAGTCTTACCGACAGTTGCTGTTCTGAAAGTAGTGAAGCCGTCTTGCACGCTCCTGCTTCCCGTCACCACAGTTTTATTCTTGCCGTCTCCCACCAACATCAAATTCGTTATCTTCTTAGATATGTCGATGTTCTCCTTGTAAGTCCCCGCTTTGATGTAGATGATGTATCTCTTTCTGCTATTTCGAGGCGCGGCTTTGATGGCTTGCGCGATTTTCCGGTAATTACCAGAACCGTCTTGGGCTACCACCGCGTGGGCTTTCCTGGCCAGGCTAGACCCCCGCAATAGTCTGCCGTCTCCCGCTGGCAGCCATTCGGGAAACCCATCTTCACTCACACGGCCATATTGCGAATTGAAATCTACATCTTCATTGCTATTTACAGATAACAGGCGGCGGTTATTCGTGGTCTTGGCAGCCAAGGTGGAGAGCTTGTACATGGAGAGCGAGTTGCTGACTAGCTCCGACAAATTCACAGCTCTCGATGACATGAGAGCCCTGATGGGATTGGTGGCACTCAAATTGAGATCACGAAATCTGTTCAAGCAAGTCTCCTGGTTCGTCAGTGCAGCACTCAGCCGAATTAGAGAGTCTGTGCTGAGAGAACCGTTGCTCGAGCAGACTCTGAGATGGTGGATGGTATCCTCAAAGAGCTCCAAGCAATCTCGCCATGCCACGCGCTCTCTTTCATTCATCAGATTCTTTTGAAGACTCCGCGCGAAGTCGCGAGCCTTTCGCGCTCTTCGCATGCTCACTTGCAAGGCGACGTTAGTGAGATCGTCAAGCTTGGCCGTCTGATAAGCAGGATAGGAAGCCATGGACGAGACGCATCGCTTGGGATAGCGAGTGTTGGTACAAGCGGACTTCACCGCTTTGGAAACCGTTGTCCAAGCGCGATGGTGCTGGTGGCTGTCGTTGCCGATTGAGCCCTTAGAAGCCTCGACCGCTACAAACTCGATGGCAAACACAATAAGAATTGAGGTCAGAACAATCACTACTCTCCTTTTTTTCGCTTTATCTTCATTAACTCTGACACAATTATTCCTCATGTTTGTTGAAAGTAAGTCACACCTCAATGTTGGTAAGCAGTTCACTTGGTAGGAACATTCCAACAGAAATTGGAAGGTTCTAGGTTCTAGTTCTAGTTGGTCAAATAAACAAGCTCAACAAGTGGTATTAGAGCCAAGATAAGAGTCCCAAGCACCAGCAGTGTGGCTTAAGATAGGGTGTTGGAAATAAGCCACATATCTGGGCGGACTATAGGCTGACCAAAGAGGAGTCAATACCTCAATTGATAGAGCACTACCAGTATGACTTAAGGAGGGATATCGGAAATAAGCCACATATCTGAACTGACATAAACTGACCAAAGAGAGATCAATACCTCAATTGGTAAAGCACTCCAACAACAATATTCCTAACCAATAGTTCTGTTTTTACAGAGACAAGCAAAGAATTTGGATTTGAAGAACAAAGCAACCTTACAAGCTAATCTCGAAAGACTTAGACTCTAATACACTTAATGTTAAGCGATTCTTCAGAGAGCGGGAGACTTAGACTCTAATACAATTAATGTCAAGCGGTTGTTCAGAGAGCGGGGGAAATGTAACGGATGGTTTGGATCATCAGTGCTCAAAACTTTATAAGACGAGATTCCCTAACATACTTACAGATCTGTCGAGAATTAGGCCAGCGGTCTCTGTCAAAGGTTATGAAGTGATAACTTGCGTCCTACCACGAAATTCTCGTTCTCTTACACTCTTCCATTTCGAATTGCTTGTCGTTAATTCTTCTACCTTTGTCTTTTCCTTTCTTTCACTTCAATAGCAACCATCATTGTCAATTTCATCAGCTATGAGGACGTGGATTTCGTCAGAATATTATACCGCGTCAGATTTCAACGGTTGGGGAATAACACAGTAGCATTCTTCGTTGTTTATTTATTATTGTAATACTCCATCATCCCTAACGGGATTTATTTGGACCTAGAAAGGTCAAGAAAAATATGTACTTTAATTGGAATATGGCCTACTTAAATGGTGCCTTTTTTATTCTTGCAGAATTTTCCTTTTATTAGTTTTATTTTAGTAGATCTGTTCAAGGTTCTCTTTACTTAAAACTGTTTCTCGATGCTAGTATTAGAACCAAACGTGTTGGAATATGTAATGTCTTCCACTAACATTAAATAATTGGGAGCAAGATGTCAATAATTGTTTAGTGGATTATAGCTAGGGAAAAATATTAAATATTTGAACTAGTAGATTTTTTTGGTTGATGTATCAGCCAAATTTCTAGAATATTTATTGTATTCTCAAAAACTTATTATAATTATTTCTCATCAAGTTATATAAAAGTTTGTTTGTTAGAGTATTCAAATGTCTATTTGTTTGCCTCCATCCACCCATCATAGTGGTATTGAAGCAAGGAGATTGTGAGGAGATCACAAATAAGATATTTTTCAAAGTCTTGTCATATATTTCAAAGTAAACTAATTCACCAAAGTTGAGAAGCAAGTGAAGTTGTATTTTCTCAATTTAGAAGTAGTTTGTAACAACTCAATTTTTTGGGAACATTGGTTACATGCATGCCAAAAAGAAGAGTTAGGGTTGAATTAGAAGATGGTGTTTTGTGAATGAAGAAAGGATATTAATTGGAAGATATGTAATCATTGGAAAAAGTAGGATAGAATAGATAGATTCGTGGGAGTTAGTGTTTGGTAGAGGAGAGAAAAAGACCATTTATAATTTTTTTATGTTGAGGTAAGGGGATACATTAGTTTGGTATTGTACCATAGAAAAATGGCTCTTGGACATTTGCATGGTCTTTTAGGTCTTTCTCTCATAATGCTTGGTCCATTTTTCTTTGATTTAATGTTGCAACGTAAGTTTTGCATTCACATTAAGTCCTAATCATTCAAATTATGGCATCTTGTGAAGGGGTTGTAAAACATTTCTACACTTTTCTAAACTCTTCTCATTACAATTCACCTAAAAATCACCTTTTAATCACTTATCAAGTCCTATTTTGAAGTGTTGTAAAGTCTTGTAACAAGATTTCATGCTTTTCTAGGCTTAATTTCACTATTTACACCTTTCTTATGCTTTATTTGAACCCTTTATGCACTCATAAGGCTTAATTAAGTGTGTTTTTTAATATAAACATGACAAACAACATTAAATACAACTTAATTCCTGACACCCACTTATAAGTACAAGGTGGAACCCACTCACCATAGGTGGCAAATGAGTCCCTCTTGGCTCCAAATTCAAAATATTTCAAATTTTCTTTCAGTTTTTTATTTAAAATTACCTTATGTCAGCCTATGATGAGGTATCATTGGGTTACTAAGGCAAGATTGTGTATAAATAAGTGTTTCTCCATCCATTTTACACCTAATTCATTCACTAATTCATCCAAGCATTCATTCACATTTGAGCACTTTGCATCATTCAATCAAGCATCAAACAAGTATCTTGGAGCAGCCATTGACATAACTTCATATTTCTTCAACAAGGTTGTGGTGAGTTTAAGAAATTTGCATGTTCTTTATTCATCTTTCCTTGTTCATTTCGTTCCATTTCTTCATTTAGGGTTTGATTACCAAAGTGGGATTTGACTAAGGAAAATCCCTATAACCTAACCCTTAACAATTTTTCTCATTTTGCATGTGTGTTTGCAGACTTGTGTATGTACATTTGTCAAACAATTAGGTGTTGAAAGGTGGTCAAGAAGTCAACAAAGTTTTTCAAGTCAAACCAACCCTATTTCAAGCTTGGAGACAACCTACAGTCCATTTTTTGCAGATTTGACTTCGTTAACCCAACAAGAAGACAAGTGTAGATATGGAGCTACATAACTGACCTTTAATTTTTTAGAATTTTGGGGGAGGACTAATTCACCATTAGTGGTGAATGAGTCCCACCTTAAGGCTGGAAAAATAGATTCTATCAGATTCCAATTCTCAACAACTAGAAACCACTTTTCAGAAGTTTTTGCGAGAGGTGAGACTGATTCACCATCAGTGGTGAATGATTCCCATTGGTGATTTTCACTGATTTCTTCCAGCATTCATATCATTCCATATTTATCATTCACTACCTAAGTGCACTCTATTTAGCCTTGTTTAATCTTATTTTGTATTAGCTTACTTCTTTATTGCATTTTCTACATATCACATTTTGTTTTCAAACATTGCACATTTCTTAGGTTTTGCATTCATAATCAATCAATTACCTTGCTTAGTTGTATTTAAATTATCTCATTTAGCCTTAATCACATCACGAATACATTAGATTGAGTGAACCACATTGATTTTGAGCATTTATCTCTCTCCTTTTAGGTGAAAAACCCTAAGAGTGCAAGAGTAGCCTATAGACCTCATCAAAATCTATGGTTCAGGTATCAAAGAAACACACATATTCTTCATGTGAAGCCAAAGCAAGAGCAATGTCTATAGTCAAAGAAGTGCCCAAATGCTACATAAAACTTAGAGTGGCATCCCTATAAAAGGACCTCTCATTTCATTCCAATGAAAAGGCCGTTAATTGTTTATATTTTATTTTCAAATTTTACTTTTAAATATCAATAAGAGTGTTCCATGAGATGAGAAAATATTGTCATAGAGGAAAACCTTGAGGAAAAGCATGAATTTTGCATAATAAATAAATAGGACAATTATTCATTGTCATTCAAATAATACCCATGTCTAACTTGAACTAAGTCTAGATTCATTCATTGAATATAAGTATGCATCCCATTCAACTATAACTTCCAAAGAGTGACAAAAAATATATATTTGTGTGAATATTCAAGCTCACTTCTTTGATGAATATGGTGGGGTTTTTCTACATGTTGAAGAGATTACACAAAAGGAATTTGATGTAGCCTAGGGTTACATTAGTGATCTAATGGTGATAATTAAGTAGGCATTGAAGATACTACATTAAATATATGCAATTTAGAGAGAAAAGGAAGGATAGTTGGTTTGACATGTAGATTTGGCATAGTAAACAACCATGTGGACATGGTATATGACTTTCTAACTTATGGAGAGAGAGAGAGAGAGAGAATCTTATTTCTAGGAACTCATATAGTGGGGAAGACTATTTTCATTTATGAAATAGCTCATGTTCTAGCAAAGGAATTATGATAAGAGTTTTCATAGTTTAGAGTTACAACTATCTATTTGGTTCTTGGTTTACATCTAAATATGGAATTGTATCATGATGTGAAAAAATAGGATAATCAAGTTGAAGAAAGGATAAGGAAAATATAGAAAAATTAAAATAGACGACCAACAAAAGGACTTACAAAAGTTAGATTCTGAGTTGGAGGAGTTATTGTGGATGTTGGAGGAATATGAGACATGTAATAATATGAAGGCAAAGAACAAGAAATCTAATGCAACATTGAATAATTGTGAGAAGGTGAAAAGGAATGGTGAGAATAAATACTCACCTTAGGAGAAATAGTACATTTAGATAGGAAATCCATAGATTCAAGGATTGGTCAAGGGATAAAACTATTAGTACAAGGAAATATTAAATCCCTTAAAGAGTTGGAAAAATTATTAGTGAATTAAAAACCCTTAAATGTGATCTTCCAAGAGTTTCAAAGAGTAGAGATAGATGAATGGGACAATGATAAAGAGGATGAGTGGGATGAATCAATTATGTTGTGCTACCCCAAACAAGAGAAAGGTATTGAAGATTATAATAAATAGGAATAGAGTTAGAAGAATGTAATGAAGAGGAATACAACCTATCACAAAAGGTGACCCAAAATATTATAGCAATGCAAGCAATACACATTAGAAAAGAAGTTGCAACAAAGATAGAGAAATTTGAGAGCCCTATTTGTGATTAGTTTTTATTGAGTGTAGAGAACACAACCAACTAGAAGAAACTAGAATAATTTCTAGATAATCCCATTATTGATGAGAAGAGAGAAGGAGATCATCACTTTCTTGGATAAGGAATGAGAGTGACTAAGGAAAGAAGAAAAAAGAACATAAATTTATTGTGTACCAAAGGAGGGAAATGCAAAAAAAATAGCTATCTTGTGAAAAACATCATGCAAAGCTAGGAAACAAATACCTCCTCACAAAATACAAATTGGAAAGTATACCTAAATGGCACAATGCTAAGTGTCTGCCTCCTACAATGATTTAACAACTAGGCCTTTACAGTCGTTATTTGGAAATTGAACATCTAACCTAAATATCTTTTTCAATCATCATAAGCGTACATTTAACTTGTCAACCCAAGGAAGTGAACTTGAAATGGGTCAAAAAAGTATGTGTACTAGGAACCCAAAGTAGCCATTTTCACTCTCTAGTTAAGAAAGACGCAATGCTGAAAGTAAATTGTTGAAAAAGAAATAACATAAATGCTAACCATAAATCAACAACCATACCAAGTTAAAATGCATTAAAAAATGAAAATTTGAGCAAACAAATAGGACACTATTCTGTCTACTTTGGCTACAAGAACAATTTCATAGAATGGAATTCTAGTGGTTGTAAGAATAGATGATGCCAAATTCTTAACTAATTACTAAACAAAAAGTAATACTGAACTAAAGGAAAAATTACTCACCAAGTGCGCCCCCTTGGGTAAGTATCCTCTAAAATAATGTGAAACTCAAATGCTCAAACTCAAAACTTCATTTTATTCACTGGAATCATGAGTATAGAAGAGTAGCATAACTATATTGCTAAAAAATTTAAGAATGCAAGTATAATGTTAGATCGTGTAGCCTCCAAAGAAGGAGCATCAGATCCTTATTTATAATATCAACTAAACAAGGAAGTAAACTCCACAAACTAGGAGGACACCATTTAGGGAAAAAAGAGAAAGTGGGGTGGAAGTTATGCATGCATGGAATCCGGTTATACATACATGTCCAACCACAAATTTAGCACTATAGTAATGCACACATTTTCTCAACATTAATAATGACCACTACAAGGTCGTTACATTCGGTTTGCATGGGGAATCTCCTATTGTCAACCTCCTTTGACCTTTGAATAATTCCCTTGTTGGACATTATGGTGCATGCCCAGCTGGTGATGTCTTCCTTAATTAAGCATTCTCAAATTAAATATGCATGGAAATCTTAGTACGCATAATAATTGCATATCTATAACCACCTTAAGGAACATTCATTAACCACATTCAAAATTAATATAGACAATCCATATAAAATTACATTATCATTAAAGATTTGTAGAAATAAGATTAAGCCCAATGTTAATAGTTTTGAGGAAATATCATAAAAAGTATCAACATTTAACATCAAGGTCCATGATATCTTCAGCAAGTAAACCATAAATTCTACCAAAAACTAGACCATAAACTAGGCTCATCACTCCCTCCAACCTAAGATCTTGCTAGTCCTCCAGCAGGGAAAGGGTTGTTCTTCTTCTTGGTCAATGCTCTGAAATTTGCAACTGAAAATTGTCCCACATCAGAGTGTGTTGTGTGTGAATCAGGATCCCAATAGAATTTTCCCAATCCATCCAATTTGCTCTATCTTTGTCTCTTTGTAGCAATATTATATTGGTAGAACTTGAAGTTCGGTATAGGCCACATTAGGATGGGTGGCTAAGAAGTCAAAGGAAGCCAGAATCACCCTTTTGTCCTTACATTGTGAATATATTTCTCAATTATTTTAAGAGATATTTCATAGTTCTAGATGGAAGAGGCTCAGCCTACTAATCATCAGTTAAGTTGTTCCATCTTTGGGAGAGGTATCCCTTCACACTTTCCTCTTTTGCTTTTTCCCTTCCTCATATTCACTATAAACTAGTTCTATCCAAGGCATAATCCTATTACCATAGCTAGTTCTAAAAATCATTTTGTGTCATTCCCTTAAAATATCCCTTAGATTCTTTGATTCAACCCTAATGGGTAGGGGGATGTTGGATTCCATCTGCTTATAAGCCTCATATTATTGTCCCCAACTAATCTCATTTTGTATCCAAGAAATAAATGCCCTTAATTGTACATCCCCAACATGCAACAATGGGTTCCAATTATGGTCTTTGAGTTACAACATAATTATGCAAATAAAACTCACACAACAAATTTTTCATTTCAAAGGAAGAAATTTGATAAGCATTGAAAAATTCAATAGGGGTCTCAATGGAAGGGTTCAAATTTGAAACAATTCTAGCCAACTTAAAAGAAAAATATTTCTCCTTCAAATGCAAAGCATAGACCCTTGGAGGGGTCTTTCACTCTAAAATATGTGGTACCAAGGTTTCCATATCATCCACCTTCTTCTTCAAGGTGGCAATTTCTACATCTTTATCTTCAATTTCTTCATCTTTCTTTTGAATTTCCTTCTTCAATCTATGTTTTTCCTCCTATTCATCTTCTCTTATTTGCATCTCTTTCCATAAATGCATGGAAACTTTGTGCATTGAAAAATTAGGGGGGTTATGTATTCCTACTAGCATCTTTTCTAGCACTAGTGATAAATGCAAGGATTCAGGCTATCCTGTCAATTCTAGCTATAGAGGTACTGATTGTTCTCTCAATTCGAGTTATTGCTACAAGGACTCTTGCTCTTGTTCTGGTGTTTGCTACAGGATCTCTTGCTATAGGATCTCTTGCTGCAAGATTTCTTGCTGGAGGAAATCTTGATTTTCCTCATATTAATTTTTGACTTGTTCTATAATATTGGCAAGATCATCTAATGTTATGTTTGTTGTTTTCTTAAATATATCTTCTTCCTCAACATTTTCCTACCCCATTGGAGCTTCTATGTCCCCTTATGATACTTCTCCAGACTTAGGGCTTTCCTATGAAGGCATACCAGAGGCTGACCCGACTGGTCTTGCTTTCCTAGGAGGGCTCTCATATTTTTCTTTGGTTGCAGGATGAACAATGTCATCCTTCCTCTTCTTAGAGCTTGGCACCTCTTTTTTTGTCAACTTCCTTTTGGCCTTTACTTTTCTCATTTCTACTTCTCTCTTTTATGCCCTATTTTTCACTAGAATTCCAAGTGGAACATCATCATCATAGTTAGGGGAAGAACTTTATTTCTCTGAGTGCTCTATCCCAAAAGAGCTAATTTCTATGGTTTCTTCTACTATAGGAGGGTTCACACTAGGGCCTGTGCTAGAGGTTGAAGCACTAAGAGTGGCTTTAGTTGTGCTCAATCTTCTGCTATACCTACAAGGTTGAGGCAAAACACTAGGTTGCAAATGCTCAAGTATGATTTGATCATATTTTATAAATTTCTTCCCAGGTCATTCCAGATACATCATGCAGAGACTTCTCCACTAGCAATTTAATCAAACAATGGTGAGAAATGAAAAATGTCCCTACCTTTCTAAGTCTCAGCCACCATGATTGAAAGAAGGTTGTATAACACATTTGGCACATTTATCCTCCTTCCGTGCCTCATGTGATTCAAAAGGTTGAAGTGCATGGAATGCAAATTCGACTAGCGACCTTTACAAGTGATATATTTTATGACATAAATAGCTATCTACTTCCATGGCTCAGGTAAAGACATTCTCTTTGCACCCTGTTTTGCTATGCTTAATGGAGAGTCATTTGTCTCTATAAATTCAACCCTAGTTGATCTAGCATATCTGGAAGCAGGGTAATTTTCACCAACAGTAGGTAACCCTATAACTTCTACAATTCTTTCTTCAATTTCTATGACCTCCAGCCCTTTTATAGTGGCCTTCCCTTTAGACAATGTGTAGGTGAATTCTAATGCAATGTCTTCATTGAAATCATCTAGATTCAGGAATTGGTCTATCCACCTACAATTTTTTAATTCGTCCAAGCATTGTGCATCCTACAGTAATACATCATGCATTGTGGGTTCATTTCAAATTAACCCACCTCCCATTTCCTTCAATAAAAAAAAAACTCTTTAGTTTCCTTCCTACAAATCTATTTGAAAATCAAATTCACTTTCCTACAACACTTGCTAACTTTCCAATGTGGACTGAATTTTCCTTTTCTAACTTACCCTTTTGTTTGCAACACAACTTGAGATATGATAGGGTCAATAATGGAAAAGAAATATTAATAAGGGAAAGCTATGATGGAGAGAAACAGTGGCAGCAGTTGGTGTCACCTCACACATGTGAGTCATCCTCTCACTCAGATTTCAAATCGTCTCAATTTAAATTTTGTTGATGTAGACCAACATGGACTGACATGTGGGAAAAATATTCACATCTTTTTCCTTTCCCCCCAACCTAAATTTTGGAATGAATCCACACATGTGAAATAATGATTTTATAGGGTAGGGAATATTGGCATGCTATGGTGAACATCCATTCTAATGTACAAAAATTAAAGGAATGCACTTAAAGAAAATTAAGATATAACAATTAATGCACACATACCTAAATGTTTGGAGGATTCATTGCAAAGATTGTAGAGAAAGTATCACCCACCTTTTAAAGAAATAAGTTGAGAAATTAATGAAGATGAGGTGGGATGAGGTAGAGTGAATTGATGGAAGAGAGAGAAAAGTGGAAATGGATGGGTGGATGGGCGAATGGGTGAAGAAATGGACTTCCACAAAAGTGGAAGTATTTATTATGACAAGTACATACCTTAATTATCCAGAAGAAGGGACATTAGGTCCACTTACTTCAGCTATAGGAAGCTCAGATGTTGCATGTTGAGTGAATTTCTATAGGAACTCCTCTTTGGAAGTTGACTTGTGATACAATCTGAGGCAATGACCATTGACAAGCAACTTAAATCTGACTAGGTCAATAGTAATGAGTTGTACAACACCATTAGGGAATACTTCATCAATCTCATATGGTCCTAGCCACCTTATCTACACTTTTCTTGCATTATCCTCATATCTTGAGTCATAGAGTAGGGCCCAATCTCTTGGTTTGAATTTCTTGTCCTTGATGAATTTTTCATGCCACTTGATTCTCTAATTTTTCACCACCTCTGTGTGATGTAGGGCTACTCTTCTTATCCCATCCAAAGTATTTAGCTACATGATTCTTTCTCTCTATTTCTTATAAATATCTATCCCCAAATCTATTGTATTCTAAACAGTCTTGTGTTCAAATTCAATAGGCATCATAGCTATCTTTCCATACAACTCAAATGGAGTGAAGCTTGTAGCTATTTTCCAAGTACTTTTGTAAGCCCAAATAGCGTATGGTAACCTTTTTTCCCAATACTTTCTATGTATAGCTATTTTGTTGGTCAGAATAGCTTCAATTTCTCTATTGGTTACCTCAACTTGGCCATTATCCTAGGGGTGATGAGGAGTAGATTTTCTATGCCTTATGTTGTACTCATTGACTAGTACTACAACAAGGGTTGATGTGAATTGAGCCCCTTGATCATTCACTATCTCTCGTGGAACTCCATACCTTGTGAAAATATTTTCATAAAGAAATTTTGCAACCTTGTTATCTCTTGCATACTTCATGGCATTGACTTCTACCCATTTAGTTACATAATCAATGCATATCAGGATATAGGACTTACCATTTGATGGAGGGTCAATAGGTCATAAAAAATCCAATCCCCACTTGTCAAAGGGAGTGATTACTACCTGATGGCACAGTGGCATCTCATAAGATTTAGTTGGTCTACCCATTCTTTGACATCTATCACATTTTCTAGTATACCTTCATGCATCCTTGTGGAGTGTTGGCCAATAATATCCTATGTTCAAAATCTTCATTGTTAGCCTCTTGGCTACAAAATATCCTACACATAGTTCATTGTGGCATGCATGTAAAATATCATAGGGTATGTGCAAGATCATGATGGGCCAAAAAGTGGCAATATGATGGGTATGTGGCTAACAACTATATTTTTACCCAAAATTGATGAAACAAAAAAGGTTTTTAAAGGAGATTCTCAAATTTCCACCAATATAAATTATGCTTTAATTTGAATTTAATAAGTAATTATTATTCATTTTCTATTCAAATTATGACTAAAGTCCCGATTGATAGGCTAATTGATAGGCTTATTGAAAAACATTTATAGCTTTCAAATGGTATCACATTTTTTGAATTCAAAACATGAGTCACATTCTATGCTTCGCATACTATAGGATTAAAAAAATAAAAATTGAATTTCATGAAATTTTGACCAAGTTTAGGTGGTCAGACATAGGAGTTTTTATATTTTTTAAAAAATATGTAATAAAAAAATAATAATTCATTATTTACTTGGAAAAAAATTACAAAAAATTATTCATCACATCAGGGCATGAGTCCTCTACTTATATCTAAAATCTTATAAAAAAATATTATCATTTTATTGTGGTTAGGGTGGTCAGACATACACCCCTAAAATTAAAGTACCACTACATTGAAATTTTAAATTTTCACTAAATAGATTTTTTTTTTAAAAAAAACCTGGCAGTTTAGAAACTACATTCAATTTTCTATAGATTCTATTCTTACATATTTTTGAAATAATATAGATAACTTATTCAAATTTTTACATCAAGTTTCCTAACTCTTATTTTTCTAAATCTTTTGCTACTTAAGGGCATGTTTTTTCCATGATGATCCTGCACATACCCCATATGTCTCATCTTATCTCACACATCTCCTCATGACATGGTATGATCCAGTATAAAACAAACATCCAACAATCTATGAGAAAGGAAAATATTTTTCAATGAATGTCCTCTCTTTTAGAGAGAAGTGAGGAGGAACTCTACCTGTGACCAAATAATTAGCTATGTCAGCATACTAGGGTGTTTTTACACTGATAGAGAATAGATTCTTATAAGTAAAAGAGTCATCTATGGCTTGATTATCCCCTGATATAGTCAGCCTTGAAAGAAAATTTGCAACAGCATTGGCCTTCCCTGGCTTATCCACAATGGTTATGCCAAACTCCTACATCAAAAACAACCATCTTTCCATCCTACCAGAGATCAAAGATTTATTCATGAGATACCTAATGGTTCCATGATCAGTGTGCACAAAGATTTGGTAACCTATTATGTAATTTTTGAATTTGTCCAAGGCATAGATTACTGCCAACATTTCTTTCTCTATCACTGTATAGTTGAATTCAACTCCTTGCAAATTTTTGCTGACAAAATAAATGGAATTTTCAATAGCTCCTTTTTTTTGTCCTAAGACTCCTCCTATGGCATAATTTGATGCATTTTTATGGATGTGGAAAGGAAGCTCCCAATTAGGTCCTTTGAGTACAGGAGCATGATTCAAGGTTACCTCCAAATCAGAAAATGCCTTGTCACAATCTTTAGTCCACTGGAACTCAGCATCTTTAGTGAGAAGAGTATACAATGGTGCTACTATTTTTTTGAAGTCCTTGATAAAACACTTATAATAGCCTACATGGCCCAATAATCTCCTAACATCCTTATGTTTTGCAGGTGTGAGAATATTTGTGATCACCTTAACCTTTGTAGGATCTACTTGAATTCCTTTGTGAAAGATGTAGTGGCCAAGAACTACACCTTTCTACATCATCATGAAGCACTTTTCATTGTTTAAAGAGAGATTGTGATCTTCACATCTCTGTAGGACTTTCCTAAGGTTCTCTAGTGCTACATTGAAATTGGTACCATAGGTGGTGAAATCATCCATATAAATTTCCATGCAATCATGAGAAATGTTTGAAAATATGCTAATAACTACCCTCTAAAAAGTTGCAAGTGCATTTCATAAGCCAAATGGGAGTACTGAGTAGGAATAGGTCCCCCATGGACAAGTAAAGGTGGTCTTCTCCTAGTCCTCTAGTGCAATTTAGATTTGGTTGTAGCCATTGAATCCATCTAGAAAAGAAAAGTATTACTTTCTCGCAAGTGTGTCCAAAACTTGATCTATGAAAGGTAAGGGAAAATGGTCCTTTTTGGCGGCAACATTAAGTTCCCTATAACAAAAAAAAAACTTCTTATTTCCCTCCTTTTTGGGGTACAATCACTAATGGAGACACCCACTGGCTATCCGAAATAGGGTAGATAAATCCTACATCTAGCAATTTTTGGAGTTCCCCTTTTACAATTTCTCTCAATGTAGGGTTAATTCTTCTTTGTGGTTGTCTCACTAGGGTCCAATCATCTCTTATGTAAATTTTGTGTGTACAAATTTTAGGGTCCAATCCCTTCATATCATGATAATCCCACACAAATGCATGATGGTGGGTCCTCAATAATTTTTTCAATAACAATTGTTGTCCTTCACTCAAATTGTTGTTAACATTCAGATATCTTCCCTTTAACACCTGTACTTGTGTAATCAACTCTATCATGGCTATTTCATTAATGCATGGTACCTTTAGTTCATATGGTAGTAATGTATGGTTAATACCTATTGTTGGAGGAAATCCATCTACAATAACAATGGTTGTAGGAAGAGTGGCTACAGGAAGAGCAGGCAGAAGTGTCTTGACTGGAATGGCAGAAGTGTCTTCTACTTCACAATGATTTCGAGTGATGTTAGCCAGTACTTCATCCTTATCTTGAAGCTACATTAAGGAGCTTCTACCTAGCATCATAAGTTGCACCATAGAATTAACTTCCTTAGCCTCTTCACCAACATGTGGCCATGTGGGATAATCCTCATCATGAGATGGATGACCAAGAGGATAAAGAACAAAAATTTTAGTACTCTTCCCATCTGAAATGGTCATGTCACTTGATTGACATGCAATATATGCATTTGTAGTTGCTAACCATGGTCTTCCAAGAATAATGAGATACCCGCCTAGTGTAGCTTTAGGAGAAAGAATCATGAAGTCTATTGGGTACTCCCAGGAGTCTAGAATCGTCACAAGATCCTCCACTATACTACTAGGTTTAACAATAGAACTATCAGCAAATTGCAAGACAGTAGGAGTAGATCTCATGCTTGCAATGTTTAGTTGTTGTAGGATTCCTTGGTCATTACATTTATTATTTCCCTTAAATCAATCAAAGAATTCTTTATTTGAATCTCATTTATAACAACTATTACCACAGGACTACCTGGGTCATTGTACTTAGGGATAGTCACTTTTCCAAGCATGATTCTAGCTATTTGTCCCACCACATGAACTGTAGTGAGGTCTTTATTCTTCCTACCTGGCTTCTTGAGGCATACTTCCATTATTTCCTTGTCATAGATTGGGACATCCTTTATGGCCTTGAATAGAGGGATCTAGACACATATATGCTTTAGTTGATCTAGGACGTCAAAATTTGTATCCTCTTTTTCTTCCTTCTTCTTGGAAACTTCCAATCTCTAAGGAAATGGTGGTTCTTGTTCAATTTTCTTGGTTGTGATTGGTTCAAGATTTTTAGATGCACTTGGCTGAATGAGATCATTTAGAGGCTCCTCTTCCTCTTCCACAGGAAGCTTAGTGATAATGGGATTGGAAAGGGTTGGTAGAGTAGTTCCTAAGTGGATGTCACTTACACTCATAGTATATGCAATGAATTAAGTTGAATCAGTAGAGTATACAAATTGCTGCTATGGTTTGTTATTTTGATTGGGTGTGGGTTGAGTTTGTAGCTAAGGAAGTTTAGGTGCATTTGAGCTTGAAATAGAAGGTGGAGGCATTATAGCAAGCTATTGGGGCTGAGAAGGTGGTTGCATGTAACTAGTTGTCTAGGTAGGCCATTGTTGTCCTCCCCTCCATTGATTTGTTTGTTGCCAATTTCCTAGAGGTGGTTGTCAATTCCCTTGAAACTGCTACCAATTCCCCTGAGGTTGGTTCCACTAGGGTGGAGATTTTTTATGATTGGGCCAAGCATTTGGAGGGTTACTTCAAGCTTTTGGTGGATATTCTCCATAGTTGGATGAATATGGGGGTTTCCATTGGTTTCCAAATGAATACGAATTGACATACGGCCCAACACAAGAGAGTGGATCTAGTGGCATATGTTGTCTTGGAGCCCAAGGCCTCCTTTGTGCAACATAGTAGACTTGATCTTCTTCAATATGGATTGGCTTGAACTCAGGAGGAATTTTCTTTCCTTCAATATTAGCTACCATCTTGCATTTGTAGTCCCTCTTCTTTTGTTTTCAATGGGGGAAATACTCTGCCAACATTGCCTCTGCCTCATTTTGCTTCTTCTTGGCATGAAGTGTATCTAGTTGAATAGCTAGATTGTTTATAATTTCTTACTTGAAATCTTCTGGAAAATGAGTAATCTCCATTGCTGAAACTCCACCAGTAGATGACTTACCCATGGAAGATTGGTAAGCTCTCCCTTTCTTTAAAGCTACACGAGTAGTTCTGGCATATTTTCTTGATGTCTTCCCAATTTACTTGGGAGATATCTCCTCCTCCCATTAAGTACCATGCATCAGTGTAGCTATCATTTATTACTCTTAGGAAAATAAACTTTTGTGAGTCTTCATTGAGCACATGGTGTGGATATTTTTGTAGGAAAAACATAAACCTTGCAATATAATCCTCTAGGATTTCATCTTCGTTTTGCTCCATCCTAAAAAATTTCACCTCCTCTCATGTCACTACCCCTAAAATACTCCTTTTATTTCTCAAGGAAGTTTGTCTTCATTTCTTCCCAAGTTTCCATAGTATCTCTGTCTAGGCTTATGCACCATCTTAATGCAACTTCTTATAGAGTGGTAGGAAATAGCTTAAGCCTATGGGAATCGATGGTATAATCATAACTCTTGCAGAGTATGTCAAACTCAAACAAAAAGGTATCAGGATCTTTTGTGACAAGTCCATAAAACTTGGGGAGTGTTGAAGTAGGGATGTTTTTTATGTTGTCAACTTCATTCTGAAGGAAAATGGGCAAAGGAAAAGTTGGATGGTTAGGTCTATTTCTATTTGCATCACCCATGTCTTCTTGATGTAGTTCCAAAGAAAATGGGTTCTCAAGTTGATTTTGGTCCTCAGAGGAGAATTCAAAGCTAGTGAGATCAATGAATGCATTAGTAAAGGGGTGTGGATCTTCTTCCTCTTCTTCTCTTGGAAAGTTTTGATATTCAACTAGATAGAATGGATAAGGATTGTTAGAAAGGAATTTCCCATAAGCATCTCTTCTCCTTCCTCTATGCATGTGGTATCAACTCACTATCAACCAACTCACACAAATAATTGGTAAAGAATAAGGGGGTCATTACTTCCTAAATGAGGGGTATACTAAGAACAACTTTTGGAAATACTATAACAAGAAAACTATCAATGACTCCCAAGAGCTTCCTAGTTTGACACCATCCTTGGCAACAATGCCAAAAATGTCTGCCTCCTATAATGATTTAACAACTAGGGCTTTACAACCATGATTCGGAGATTGGAATCTAACCTAAATAGCTATTTCAATCATCATGAAAGTGCATTTAACTTGTTAACCCAAGGGCATGAACTTGAAATGGGTTAGCATAGTAGTATGTGCACAAGGAACCCAAAGTAGCCATTTTCACTCTATAGAAGAAAGACACAATGCTAAAAGTAAATTGTTTAGAAAGGAATAGCATAAATGCTAACCATCAATCAACAACCATACTAAGCTAAAATGTATAACAAAAATGAAAATCTAAGCAAACTGTAGACATGCAAAATTAGCATCGTGCACTTATTTAATTCATATTCATTCAATCATTAAATAAGTTCACCTTCATCCATTCATCAGGTAAATTAAACTCATTAAATTCATTCCTAAAGTTGTTCATTTAAATTAAATAAATCAAAAATCAACCTTTTAATTAAATAAACCAAACCTTATTTAATTAAATCTCAAAAGTCATTTTCCATCCCTTTTGATTTAAATAAATCAAAGTATTTAAGCCAAATAAGTCAAAATCACCTAAACATCATTTAAGCTAATCTAATCCTAATTATTCTAATCTAACCACCCATCACATCCTCTAGTTTTTCCCACTTGCACCAATAAATCATTTTAATTCATTTATAAATTCAACATTTTCCCTCAACAAGGCACATTTTTTAGAATATTCTCCAAGTTTGAATATGAGGGAAAGATGACGTGTCTCTTCCAACATTGCAATAACTTCTCTCTTACATGTCCCCCTCTGAACATTTAATTCACAAATTCAAATTTGAATCTCCCCCTCTTGGGAACATTGGCCAAAACTTGCATATCCCTCAACCTATGACAAGTTGACAAGTGGCCTCATCTCATTGGTCCAATCATTATCCCACATTGCTCTATTTTGAGCTCTCTTCCAACTTGAAAATATATAAATGAAATGCCTCATTCTTCATCAACCCATCTACATTCTCATGCAAAGTTACTCTCTTAAGTTGGGAACTAATTTTTCCCATCACCATTGCATTGCATCTTGTGAGTTTTAGCAAGGATTGGGAAAGGGTCATTTACACATTTGACACCAATCCAATATGGAATAGGTACATGTTATAATTTTTCAATGTCTATTTGATCCCTTTTGTTATTTTTTGCATTTTCTTAAGCATCTACATGTTATTTCATAGGATCATTTAAGGAATTTGCATATGACTAACCCATGTTTGAGGTTTTAGAGTTTTGTGGATTTTTATGGTGCTTCATCATGGTGCTAGGAGGAGGGCTTGGTTCATAAATTATAGTTTTTCAACATTCAATAATTTTCTCTCATTTATTGTTTCTATTAATTGAAATTTACATACGTTCATGCAATCATGGAGATATCTTGCAACAACATTTGTTTGTTGTTTTTAGATTAATTATTGGTATGAGTGATAGTTGAGTTCTTCATTTAAATTCCATATCATCACTCTTAGCCATTTCTAGAAACATGTTGGGGATATCATTTTAACAATGCTTTATTTGGTTATGATCTCTTCTTTAGCATGATTTTTTCCTTGTTTTTAATGTCATGTAAGCCTTGATACACACAGCATTTAAATAGGATGACACATGTGAGTGGTTATTTCATTTTCTTTAAGGTGTGATTTCTTTCCATACTCAATAACACACAACCATCATGTCAAATATTTTCTTAATAATTACGTTGTTAGCCTACTTAATGTCATTGTTCATTATATCTCTTTGCCATCATATACTCAATACATATGCGGGATTTGGATATATGTATTAATCAAATCACTATACAACTTGGAGGAATTTGTGCAAAAATATTTTCACACTCTAAAGGAGTCTATCATTTACTTTTCAAAGGAGTATTTTGAAGTAAATATGGAGCAAGATTTGTTTTGCACCAATGCGCATTCTTCTAGAGTTTTTCTTTGGATGTCAAAAATTTTAAAGGCCTTATTAAATACTAAAGAGATATACCATCTGCTATATTCTTCTGCTATAGACACAATCATTTGATGTTTGAATGATGGAGTGTTTATTTTATTTAATATTTTATTATTTCTTTGAAAGATAATATCTAATAGTGTGTGCCTTCTAGAAGATCTTTGTTGTGTATTTGGTGGTCTAAAACTTATTGATTTCATTTAAAGCATTGTGAGGGGATAGCATCCTTTCTTGAATCATTTCATGATGGAAATGCAATGTATTAGAAAGGTATTTATCTCCATAATCAATGACTTTTGTTATTCTTGACTTAAAGCCTGTCAACAATCCTCCTATTGTCAATTGCCTCAGTCTAAGTCTCCTTTTACTTATTCAATATGACATTGGATGTTGTAAATTTTGACTTTGATCATGTTGTCATTAATGCAGTATAATGTAAAAAATCTTTAAGTCCATTTTCAGCGCTGAAATCTTCCCATGCCTTGTTGGCACATGTTTGGCCTTCCCATTGGTACTTCTTCTCACCTACAGTAGATTGTTGTGAATTAGGGATGTGTGTCAATTTCATGCAAGGTACCCATTATGAGTGCACAATAAGGAACCATGTCTTATTTGTGCTTCTCCATCTCAAATATGTATTTATTAACATCTGACAAAGTTCATGTGTTCTTTATGTTTTAATGAATATTCTTTATTGCTGGCAAATCTCAAAAAGGCATTGGGTTGCTCCAAATATGTTTTGTTGTTGTGGATTTAATGCTTAAAGTTTAAAATATTGATGATTTAAAAGTTGGAGGCAATAAGATCTCTCAAATGCAAGGATGGCAAAAGGAATATGGACTCTTTTTTTAAACGATTTCCTTGCCACACGATTGATGCTTTTGAAGGATTTATTTGTTTTGGGTTGACTTGTTGCTGCAATTTATTTTCTTTCAAAATTTAAGTTACAAGTTGTTTTATCAATATGGTCATTTTGAGATAGCTAAAATTTGAGCTTGTGATATGGTATTTTTGAAATATTTATTCTTGACTCAATACCTCTAGTGATAAGATTATGATAAGAGAGAGAAAGTTTAACAAGTGTGATGCCTTCTCAAATAGGATCATTAATGATTTACTTATAAATCTTCCTTTTATTATCATCACTTAGGATCATGTTATCGTTTAAAGTTAAATCAAATAAATTGGATTCTCACATAATTGTCTTTTTGTTTGAAGGTACAAGGAAAATGAACAAGGAAAGTGAAGAAGGAAGACGAAGTAAAATGAAGGAAAAAAGGAAAACGAAAGAAGGAGAAGCATGAGGAAGATATTTCACAAGATCAAAGTGTTTTTAAATGCTTTAGTGTTTGCTTAAACACTTTTTCATGAAATTGTTATCTCTTCTTTCTTAGGACACTAATTTTCATTTGGGTTTAAAAAGAATCTTTCCAATTTTTTGCAAAGGTTTAAAACAAACATTAGGAATACAACTTACAAAAGTTTTTTTTTGGCTAACAATTGAACAAAATGTCTCTCATTTGTCATTTGGTGTTTTAAAAAGAACTCACATTTTTCTTTGTGAATTTAAAAAGAACAATTGTAACTTTGATTTTCATGAATGCTTACTTAAACTAAAGGCATTGAAAAAGGGCGTATGTGCTTCTCTCGCACTTTATAGCAATCTTGAGAATCAAAAGGCATTTTTAATGACTTTAGGGTGAGATAAAGCAATCACCTCCACACTTCAATTTATATTTAAAATTGAACAAAATCTTGTGTGAGTGTGAATGGAGCATCATTGCATATATTCTCTTTCTTTGTCATTAAAGATTGATCGAGTTACGGATTTTGTTTTTTCTTGCTTTTGTTTATCCTAGAGGGCCTACCTTGGGGAAAAATTACTCACCCAAGGGAACAACTCAACCAGTAACACTCTAAATCCAAGAGTATTTCCAACTGGTATATAAATGTGGGTATTGGAGTAAATGCCAATATCACACAGTTGATTCCTACAAGATGGATCTAAAAGGGTACTTTTGCCATATGGGTCAATCTCCATGAACAGAAAGTCTGAAATAAAACCCTTCTTTGTAGTGGCCTATTAACTCATTCACCAATTTTATCAAAGTGGTGCATTGGAACTTAGATTCCAAGAAGTTACTTGCCATGTCCAATCTTGGTTAAAGTATAGAGGTATATAAATGTGGGTATTGGAGTAAATGCCAATATCACACAGTTGATTCCTACAAGATGGATCTAAAAGGGTACTTTTGCCATATGGGTCAATCTCCATGAACAGAAAGTCTGAAATAAAACCCTTGTTTGTAGTGGCCTATTAACTCATTCACCAATTTTATCAAAGTGGTGCATTGGAACTTAGATTCCAAGAAGTTACTTGCCATGTCCAATCTTGGTTAAAGTATAGAGGTTAAGACTTCATTCTTAACATACCTTTATACTATTTCCTTAGTTGCATGTAAAATCATCTCTTCTTCTATGAAGGGCATGAGGCAAGCCCACTAAGAAAAATGTACCAATTGAGCTAGGACATCATAATGCTTGTGGTTACAAAAGGCTTTGCTTGTTCGAAAACATCTTGAAAACAAACACTTAACATCATCATCAAAATTTCAAACCCTTTAGGAGACAAATACCATTGGCTCAATCCATATTTTATTTCCCTTGGGATTTACATCCTTAGAGGTTTGTAAACATTGGATTACATCTTGATTTTTCTACTAAAGTGAACAATAGGTAAACCTTTGGCTTGAGTTCATCAAATTTCCACATAACATATCTTGTGGGGTTTGAAGAAATTTAGACATTGGACATCTTAGTTTGAAAACTTAATCAAAGAAAGTTTTTTTGGTAAAATAAAGCCATTAACCAAAGCTAAAGCAAAATGAACTTTCATGTGTTTTGAAGACTCAAAAGGTCTAAATCCTAAAATGAAAATCATTGGTTCAAAATCCAAAAATTTATGTTCAAATGGAATCATTTCTTAGTTACAAAGGTCTATAGAAGCATTGTATGCTCTTCAATACCTAGTTCTAGGAAAACAAAGTGTCTTTTTTAGGTTTATCTTAGGATCAAATCAAATCAAAATCTTTTTCGTCCATCCTTCAAACGTCAAAACAAAAATCATCTCACCATCACCTTTTGAAGAAATCTTGAAATTATCCTTAATACTAGGCTTTTTGGAAAAATCAAAATCATCAAAATCATTGAAACTAAATCCTTGAAAACTTTATCAAAATCACCTTTGGCTAGGTATGTGTAGATGCATCATTTTGCATATGCTTAGTCAAAGTTATCAAAATCATCTTGTTTAGCTTAGTATATGTAGATGAATCCTTCTTCATATGCTTAGTGAAACTATCATCTTGTTTGAATAGGTGTGGGTAGATGCATCCTTCTCCCTGCACATATTCAAATTATCATCCTTTGAACAAATCTATCCCTTAGATAATCATCCAACATCTTAGGGTCTATTTGCTCAAAATCAAAATCAAAATCAATATCAAAATCAAACAAGGACAAATCCCAAGGGAAAATCAAAATCAAAATTTGAAACATATCTGAAAGTCCCAAAATCCTAGTATCTCCTTTAAGATTTACCAAAAGATCACAACATCTGTATCATCCATCCCTTGCATCATCATCATATCACCTTTCGATCCTCAAGATATCCTAAAATTTTCTACTTTGGGCATGAAGTAAAGATCAATCCAAAGAATCAAGAGATTCATCTCCCATTCTAAAAATTGATCCTTGTTTTATGGTTCAAACTAGATCTCAATACAAGAAAAGCATGGAAGCCAACACAGAAACACCCGCTTCAAGTGATTTAAGTCAAACCACTCCTGAAATTAATCCCATTGGGTTAGGAAATATCATAGTTAACCTTCCAACATCATCGCAAAACCCACAAGAAGAGGCCCAAGTAGAAGACCTCACCTTTGGGATGTCTCACAATGATATAACTGAAATGCTTCAAAATCTTGAAAACCATAAGATCGTCAATATCATGATGAGGCTTAACCCTTCACTATACATGCTTGAACTAGCCAAGCAATGGGCCAAACTACCTTTGAATTTTGACATGAGTACCATAGTGGAGACATATTTTTCCATCTCATCCACCATCCCCATCTCATCTACACTCCCATCCCAAAATATCACCCAAAACATTCTGAAATCATGACATCTTTTGCTCCAACCCAACCCAATGTTAATAAGGGAAATGCATTTCTTAATGTTATTCAAACACACCCCCTTGTTAATAATCAAAGCTTGGATGTAAATACCACCTTGGAACAAAACATACCCAAAAACCCATTACATTAGAATGTTCCTCTCACTTTCCATCATGATCTGTCATCATCATGTTTTTACGCAACACCCCAAACTTCTCTCCTCACAAATTCGCAGGGGGAAGGAGACATGTTTGGACCAGGGGGCATCTTTAACACAACATTTTTGCAAGAACTCGCCCCCCTCACATTTCCACCTCTCCCGCCATTACCATCATCATTTACATCACTCCTTGGTATAGGGATTTCCCCTCTATCAAGTATAAATAAAAAAAAATCCCAAGCATCATTCAAAGCATTATGCCAAATGCTCAAAACTTGTCATCGATATCACAACAACAGATGACAAATGCACAAGCAATTGCAACATCATCAAACACCCCCTAACATCACAAAGCATGGTCTCTCAAGGACCAATCACATCAATGACACCTCTTATCACTCAAACCACCACATCAATACCACCATCCATCACTCAAAACACCAACACAACATTATCAAATGCCATTCTAAATCCACCACCAAATTCCACCACATCAAGCCAATACAACGTGGAATTGCAAGCTGCTTTTCAAAGGGGATACCAACAAGTGCAAAAAAAAAAAGCCATACAACTAGTTTCTCAACAAGCCGCCCAAGTTGCACAAGTTGGCTAAGTAGCCCAAGCTACCTTACAAGCGCAACAAGCCCAAGCTTTATTGCAAAAACAAAAAGAACAAGTTGCGCAAGCCGCTCAAGTAGCCCAAGCCACATTGCAAACACAAAAGGCTACTCAAGCACAAATCCTATTACAACAACAAGCGGCCCCAGCACAAGCCTTAGCACAAGTAGCGCAAGCACAAGCTCAAGCTCAAAAAAATTCCCAATATCAAGCATAGCAAGAAAAAGCACATGCACAACTTCTTGCACAACAAGTCATACAAATGCAAGCATATCAGCAAGCAATTAAGCAATATCAAGAGCAACAAGAAGTAGCCAAGTTGGTAGCCCAACAACAAGTGTTGTTGGAACAACAACAAGCGCAATAGCAAGCACAAATCTTAGCACAACAACAACAAGATCAACAACAGGAATTGTTCATACAACAATAGGTGGAAGTCTGCCTAGCTCAACAAAACATACAGATACCATCGAACAACACAGCGACGAACCCACCCATCCAACCCACGATTGAAACACCCCAAAACACTTTCATCCCACCTCCTGATCTACAAAATTATGTGATGACACAAATCAAGTTTCTCTCACAACAAGTGCTTGATCTTCAATCAAGGTGAACAACAAAGACACCAAGAAACTTGTGTCTGTATCCATTTGATAGGATCCTAGTAATGAAACCATTCCCCAAAGGATTTGAGATCCCTAAATTTTACAAATATTGAGGGAAGGAAAACCCTGAAGATCACATCAAGGAATTTTAGGTTCATTGCATGGAAGTTGCATACAACAATACTTATCTAATGTGACTATTTCCTTGGATTTTGGCAGGCCACGCTATGGAATGGTTCTCTTGCCTACCTTCAGGCATTAGAACATTTCAAGAAATTATAGACACATTCATTAAGAACTACACATGCAACATTGCAATGGATGTTAGTCTAGAAGAACTCTCAGCTCTGAAACAAGGAAAGGGTGAATCTTTCACTTCATTCCTACAACAATGGAAATCCAAGGCCAATCGGAGCAAATGGACCATGCCAGAAGAACAAAAAAATTTCACCATCATCGCCAACCTTGATGGCCTCTTGGCATTCCACCTCAAGGTTCAAGGGATAACCAGATATGATCAATTGATCCCCAAGGCGCTCAGCATCGAATGAGCCCTTATGACTCAACCTACGAGATCAACATCATACCTTGAACAACAAAACAACTTCCCACCATCTAATTACAGTGATAAACCTCACACATGGGAAAGGAACAAAAATGTTACTAATGATGGTGTCGTCGATGCCAAGGTGATCTTTAGTGCCCCTCGCCAACATACACCCACACCACAAATCCAAATCTAACACCAAAACAATCATCACACAACACACCAACCATGCAACAATCTGACAATCAACAATCTCAATGACCAAAGAGGACCACCCCAATGCAACAAGAGTTATCCCAAGCCAAAGTACACCACCTTAGGGGAACCACTTGAAGACATCATGGAAAAGCTAATCAATGAAAAACACATTCAAGCTCCTACCTTTGAAAATTACCAAGAACCGGATGTGAAACCTCCTTGGTATAATGAGAATAACCTTTGTAAATTCCATAAAATCAAAGGCCATACCACAAATAGTTGCATGAGATTGAAAAACATTGTTCAAGATATCATAGATAAAAGAATCATAAACATAGAATAGCCTACAGGAAATCAGGATCTTAAGATATATACGAATCTGATGTTGAATCATGGCAACAAAGGAAATAACAATGATAAAGGGAAAGGCACCCACTCAAATGTAAATCATGTGTATGAAATAGTCATCACATCCCTAGATGAAAACTACATGGTCATCACCATCAAAGGCGCCCATGTTGATTGTGGAGTCACTACAAGAGGTGGCAAAGTTACCATTGCAGGATCATCCCAGCCAAACAAAGTCCTTGCATCTAGATTTGTTCCTAATGTCTATAATGTCCTAGATCAACTCAAGAGAATTCCAATACAAATCTCCATCATGGAGTTGCTAAAAATCTCATCTACCCATAGGAAAATCCTTGAAGAAGTGTTGGCCTCATCCACTATCCCCACAAATCTTGATACAAAGCAATTCCAAGCTATGCTTGGAAATATCATTATGCCTAAACTCCTCACATTCTCTGACTAGAATTTCCTCGCTCAACCATCTCACAACCATGCATTTCACTTAGAAGTCACAGTACACAAGAGAAAATTCAAAAGGGTCTTGGTAGATGGAGGTGTGGGTTCGAATATTTGTTCTCTCAACCTCATCAAACAATTGAAAATCCTAGAGGATTCCATTGACAAATGAAATGGTATCACAATAAGAGCATATGACAATCAAGAGAGAGTGTCCCAAGGCACGATAAAACTCCATATTCAAGTAGGGCCAACTCTCATGGAAACCACTTGTCAAGTCTTGGACCTTGACTTGCCATATAACATCCTTCTAGGATGACAATGGATTCATACAATGGAGGTAGTAGTGTCAACTTTTTATCAGTGTGTGAAATTCACACATGAGGGACAAGAAGTCACCATCCATAGAGACCCTGAACCCTTCTCCTATTGCAAAAATCTTGAAGAAAAGTATTATAAAATCCCCCAAGTACCAAAAAATGATGAGGGCCCATCCACACCATACATCGATCTTGCCACCCTCATGTCCACTTCTGTGACAAAGACACTCACCACTCCCACCATTCCCACCATTTCTGACATTAAGCTCACCATCCATGGTGATGGTTATGGAAGCTACAAGCTCCCTAACAATGCTTTTGTGGTAGGAGAGTTACCACAATCTCCTAGATCATGGGGACATCCACAAGAAAATGAAGCTTCCACATCACAAACGTCTCCTGAAGACTATTTTGATTTCACAAGCTGGGGAGACCTTGGTTAGGAGGTTATTGAGAAATATCCATCACATATGCTATATCAAGATGAAATACCAGCATCTAATTTACCAATGGATGAAAGAAGCAAGGGTCTACAAATGATGCTCACAATAGGCTACGACAGAAATCAAAGACTAGGACAAAATGAAAATGGGCTTATAACACCTATCATTCTGAAGATGTGAACAATAACAAACCTTGGCATTGGATGTACACCTCTGAGTATAACCATTCTTTGTCGATGTCCTCCAGTTAGAATGGTTAATATGTATCCTCAGCCAACTGCAGCAGAAGTATGTCTACCAATATCCGTAGGCAGATTCATAGATAACTTTATAACTGACATTTGTAGTAGCAGTGATGACGAGGACCCCACATCTAATCTACCTAAGCTATTTGAAGATACCACTCTTTACATGATTATCGCCCTATCTTTTGAATCAAACCACCAAGATCATGAAATCCACTTAGTATACCCCCAACTGATCGACTATGACTAATGAGGACCACCAATTCTTGATACATTTGAAAACGATGAGGTGCTCTCAAAATTCAAGGGATTGCAAGATAATATTCCAAATGGGGATCATAAAGTAGGGTTCATAATAGAGTTAGACACACATTCCTATTATGGGGAAATGATTGAATCCCTCAGTCACAAAAGTGAGAAATTAAGAATAATATCAAAGTCCTTGAGTGAAAACCAGACTGTGGCACTCTCTGACCAGAAAAAAGTTGAAAGACAGGATGCATCCAATGGTGAAAACCTCTCTAAGGTGCCTGAGGATGAGGGATTCAATCTTCCTTTAAGAGCTCTTCATCAAGAAAATTCAGTAGTCTTGGCAGAAAAATACAATCCAGTCAACCTAGGAATAGAGGAGACCCCACATATCACATTTTACATGGAGTCACTATTATCAGAAGAACAGGAGCTCCTAGCAACCCTCCTAAGGGAAAGACGAATAAAATTTGCATGGAGTTATGTTGACATGCTAGGCATTGATCCATAAACCGTAGTCCACCACTTAGCAGTATATCCAGAAGCAAAGCCTATTAGACAAAAGCTTTGAAAAATACATCCTCAGATTGCCTTATTGGTCAAAATGGAGCTAAAAAAGTTGTTAGATGTAGGATTCATCCAACCAATAGATTATCCAGAATGGGTATCAAACTTGGTTCCTATTTCAAAACCTGATGGAGCCATTAGAATCTGCATAGACTTCAGAGACTTGAACAAAGCATGTCTGAAAGATGACTTCCCACTTCCAAATATCGACATGATAGTAGATATGATAGTAGGACATGAGATGCTATCACTAATGGACAAATTTTTAGGATATAATCAAATCATGATGGCTAAAGAGGATCAACACAAGACAACTTTAAATTGTCCATGGGGTATTTACTACTGGAACATGATGCCATTCAGCCTAAAGAACATAGGAGGAGCATATCAAAGGGCCATGATATTGATATTCCATGACATGATACACAAGATGGTTGAATACTATGTCAAAGACATCCTAGCTAAATCTAGAAAGAGAAAATATCACATAGCAACCCTAAGTGCTATTTTTTATAGACTAGAGGAGTACAAAGTTAAACTAAATCCAAAGAAGTGTGTCTTTGGCGTACAATCAGGTAAACTGCTAGGATATATAGTATCAATGAGGGGTATCGAGGTGGATCCAACAAAGGTGAAATAAATCCTCGAAATGGAAGCACCAAAGGCATTAAAACAATTAAGAGGCCTCCAAGGAAGACTCCAATCAATTTGAAGATTCATAGCACAATTGGCAAAAAAATAGAACCCATATTCTCACCTACTCCACAAGGCCGTAGCGTACAAATGGGATACCAAATGCGAAGAGGCATCCAACAAAATCAAGGAGTGTCTATTAACACCACCAGTCTTAATGCCACCAATCCCAAGAAAACCATTGATTCTCTATGTTTCAGTAACATCAGCAGCCCTTGGAGCTCTCCTAGCTCAACATGATGAAAACAAAATGGAAAGCGCTATCTACTATATCAATAGAACAATGGTTGGGCATGAGGTAAATTATTCATTCATCGAGAAAGCATGCCTCACAGTAGTGTTTGCATCACAAAAATTCAGACATTACATGTTGGCACACAAGATAAAGCTCATCACCAAAATCAACCCCCTCAAATATTTACTATCAAAGGAAATGCTCATGGGAAGAATGGCCAAATGAGTGATATATTGTCAGAGTATGACATTGAGTATGTTGAGCAGAAAGTAATCAAGGGTCAAGTTATTGTAGACCAACTGGTAGAAGCACCAATCTATTCTGAGAACCCTCTTGTCTCAGAGTTTCTAGATGAATCTATTTTCAATCTCAACGTAGCTGACCACTGGAAACTATACTTTGATGGCTCATACACATAGCATGGATCAGGAGCTAGTGTTTTCTTTATCACCCCACAAGGGGATTGCATACCAAGGTCCTACAAATTGTCATTTTCCTACACTAATAATATTACAAAATATGAGGCCTTAACATAGGTCTCAGAATAGAAGTGCAGTGGAACATCATAGCTCTCAGAGTATACGGGGATTCTCAATTGATCATAAATAAAGTAAATGATGAATACCAGACCAAGGACAACAAGCTTACTCCATACAATAAATTGGTGGAGACCCTTAAGGATTCCTTCATCAAAATAACATTTGAACAGATTCCTAGAGCCAACAACAGAGCAACAGATGCCATGACAACAATTAGGTCCTTACTAGACATCCCTAACAATGTTCCAAATTATGAATTCCTAATAGAGTAGCTTCTCGTGCCTACATTTGAGGTACCAGAATTAGAATTTGTGTGTGAAATGTTGGTCCCATCAATCCTTGGTATCATGACATCTATACATACCTCCGCATAGGAGTCATACCCATCAATTTACCCTCAAACCTAAAGTGAACCTTTGTAAAAAAGGCATCTAGATTTGTCATCCTAGGAGATACCCTATATTGTTGAAGCATAGAAGGAACCCTACTATGCTACCTAAATGTTGAGGAGGCATTAACCGCTCTAACTGAAGTACATAATGGTATCTGTGGGTCACACTTGAGTGGAATGATCATAACTAAGAAACTGCTAAGGATGGGGTATTATTAGCCCACAATGGAATGAGAAGCACATGACTATGCCAGAAAGTGTCTACAATTTCAATAGCATGGGGACCTCATCCATGCTCCAACTCAAGAGCTTCATCCTATCATTACACCATGGCCCTTTTCGCAATGGGGACTCGATCTCATTGGGAAAATTAGACCACCTCATCTAACAGCCAAAAATTTATCATAACTACAACAAAGTACTTTACTAAGTGGGTGGAAGCCATACCCATGACCTATATAATGGGGAAGCAGATTTCAAAGTTCATCCTCAACTATCTCATATGCCACTATGGTGTTCCACAAGCCATTATCTCAGATAATGGGACACCATTCAAGAATTAGGATGTCCACAAATTATGCAAGAAATTCAAAATCCAACATCACTTCTCCACCCCATACTATCCCCAAGGCAATGGCCAAGCAGAAGCTACAAACAAGACCATTATAAAAATCCTCAAGAAAATAGTTAATGATGCAAGTCATGACTAGAACTTACAGCTTAATCCTGCCCTTTGGGCCTATCGAACCAGCATCCACACACCCACTAGCACCACCCCTTTCTCCCTGGTTTATGAATTAGAAGCAGTACTCCCCATTGAGATCGAGCTCTCATCCCTTAGGATATCACTACAAAACCTCATCATGGATGAAGAGTATTGGCTATCAAGATTAAATGAGTTAGAGCTACTAGATGAGTGACATATCGATACTTTGAATCATTTGCAAGTCTATCAAAATAGACTCAAAATGAGCTACAGGGCATGTGCAAGATCATCATGGAAACAATAGGCCCTTAAGTGGCAAACAAATTCATAAAAATCAGAGTTAGGCAACTTGATATAATAATTTGAATAAGTTATCTATATTATTTCAAAAATGTGTAAGAATAGAATCTATAGCAAATTGAATGTAGTTTCTAAACTACTAGGTTTATTTTTTTAAAAATAAAATCTATTTGGTGAAAATTTGAAATTTAAATGCAATAGTACTTAAATTTCAGGGAAAAAATAAGTAGGTGTCATCTACCACCTAACCACAATAAAATGATAATAATATTTTTATAATATTTTAGATATAGCTAGAGGACTCATGTCCCAATGTGATGCATAATTTTTTGTAATTTTTTTCCAAGTAAATAAAATTAATTATGAATTTTTTATTACAACTTTAAAAAAATATAAAAATTCATATGTTTGACCACCTTAACTTGGTCAAAACATCATGAAATTCATTTTTTCTTTTTTTAATCCTATAGTATGCAAAGCATAGAATGTGACGCATGTTTGGGATTCAAAAAATGTGATACTATTTGAAAGCTATAGATGTTTTCGAAACAACCTATCAATCAGGACTTTAGTTGTAATTCAAATAGAAAATAAATAGTAATTATTTATTAAATTCAAAATAAAGCATAATTTATAGTAGTGGAAAGCTAAGAATCTCCTTTAAAAACCCTTTTTGTTTCATCAATTTTGGGTAAAAAAAAGTCGTCAACCACATACCCTATATATACCCATCAAATTGCCTCTTTTTGGCCCATCATGATCCTGCACATACCCTACAATAAGAAAATCAAAAATAGGACATTCCAAGTCAGAGAACTGGTCTTAAAAGAAAATCAGAAGAATACCCCAAACCCAAGCAGTAAAGGAAAGTTTGAACCCAACTGGTTGGGACCGTTCGTCATAACAGCAAGTTATAAATCAGGGGCATATCAGCTATCAACACTTGAAAGGGAACCTCTACATGAGCCTATGAATAGCTCTCATTTCAAAAAAAAATATGCCTAAATCTTTCAAGGTATAGAACCAAAAAATCAAAAAAATTAAAAAATGTCCTAAAAAAATGGTTACTTCGGAAAAAATTGGCAAATAGGCATCTCACTGACAACAAAAAAATCCAAAAAAAAATTAGAAAAAAGGATTCAGAAATAGTAAAGAGAAATAAATCGTCCTCTAGTGAAAACCACTTTGGTGGCACTTTGGGAAAGTACCTTGGTGAAAACCTGGCAAACAGGCGCCTTGTGTAAATAACCACTTTCCATCCACTAGATCTTTATGGCTTATTTTGCATCATCCATCCATCATCCATCATATCCAAATCTCCACCCATCACTCATCCACTCGCAACCACACCATAGCTTGGTCCTATGTTCACATCATGATTCCTCCTAGTATTACTCGGCCCACCCTCAAGGTCAGTTTGTCCTTCCTTTATTGGAGTAGTCTATTGCATCACGCTGGGGGCATATTCTTATCAGATCAAATTTGTGTATGTTCTTAAAATCCTCAAAATTAGAAAATTTAAAAATATCAAAAAATCAGAAAATCCAAAAACATTAAAACATATCAAAATCCCAAAAACATGTTAAAAAGTTAGAAAAAAAGTCAAAAACAAAGTTGTTTTGTCAAACTATGGGTCTTTGAGCCTTGAACATAGGCAAGGCTGATATTTGATCATCCCCCAAGACACTTAGGTTAGTCCTTTAGGAGTCTGTCATAATAAACTGACATTTCATCATGTATACCTTCATCTATAAATTGGTCAAGTCGTCAGTCGAACTAAGTGGTCTCTACGTGTATAACATAGGAAAGGCTAATCTATTGATTATCCCTTGAGGCCCCTAAGGTAGGTCTTTAGGTTAGTCTCTTGGTCAAAATCTCAAAAAATCCCAAAACATTGGAAAATTTTAGAAAATCAAAACATTTGAAAATCTCAAAAAACACCCAAAACAACATCAAAACATTGCAAAACATCAAAAAAATCCAAATATTCAAAAAAATCCATCCATATCATCTCACTTGCACCCACAACAACACCATCAATAATAAGTTGATTGTCATCCTCAACCTTTGGTGAAATAGTTAGAAACGAGTCTAGCAAGCTAAAAGTAAAAATCAAAAACATCAAGTCTTAGGTTTAAGATAGTACATAAACAAGTTGGTCAAATCTTTGTGTCGATAGCCCATCATCCAATCAGTCCCATATCAATCATCTGATAACATCATGTCCTAGGATGTATCCTTCCTACAAGGGGCATTATTTTTCAGAAAGAGCACTTTGGATAAATGAAATGACGTGTCGCCATCCACTAACATGTCCATCCTTCCTACAATGGACATTATCTTTTGGCAATAGTTTTTGTTCCTATCCTTAAAACACATTTCCCTTTTGGTTAGCGGTATTGAAGAACATCAACTTGTTTGTTTTTTTTATCTTTGTCTTTTAACTTATCTTATTATGCTCATTCCAAGGACTTCTTGATGATATCCGAATAGAGGATTTAGAGAAATAGGAATGGGGCAATGATCATTATCTTTTGTCTGCTATGATTGTTGCACATTCTTGTAAAATAACTTGGTGAATACTTGCTTTGTTAGATATGTATAGAGGATATTTTGGACAGCTTGTTGACTATTGCATTGATTGGTTATACCTTTCTATGTTTTGGTCTGAGATGTTTGCAACTTCTAAAGTGCATCCTAGCAAGGTTTTTGTATGTCAAGTGTGAACAAGAATACTCCTATCTATTTGTCGAGTCAAATTTCATCACACTAAGTACAATACCATCCTGGTTCTTTATACCTTGATGCATCGTGCTTATGCGTGTTATCAAACATAAGGTAAGTGACCCTTTTAAAATCCCAATCCTTGATAAACAAATCATCCATCTATCATCATCATCTCTCAGCATCATCTCTCATAAAGTTGGCTTGTTGGATCATCTTGTCATCATCTAATTTCTTCTCTTTCCACACTAACATCATGTCATGAATAGTTAATCATCATCACTAGTGCATCCATCCTACATCCACAAACCATTAGCATCTTGCATATCATCTAACATGCATGTTCACCATCATAATATAAATCTATTAGTCTAAGCATCTCATAAATCATATATTTGCATAAATCATACATTTGCATAATCATAGCATCTCACGTCATCAATCTCATCCATCTCACATCATATCATCATTTAAGTTGTTTAAGATAATATAGATTTGTTATTCTAAGCATCTTAAAACCACCTCATTTGTATCATCATCCATAACCATCCATTTTGAACCTCTTTATTGCAAGATCGACCCTCAAATTGAATCTTTTCCCTTGATCTTTCAAGGGGGAAAAGTACCAGTGTACTTCTTTCCGCTGGGACATCTAAAATAAAAATAAAAAAATTGAATTTTAATCATGGCAAGTTTATTCTTTGAACCAACGCAGCAAGTACATTGCTTCAAAGAGGGGAAAAATGTAGACATGCAAAATTAGCATCGTGCACTTAATTAATTCATATGCATTCAATCATTAAATAAGTTCACCTTCATCCATTCATCAGGTAAATTAAACTCATTAAATTCATTCCTAAAGTTGTTCATTTAAATTAAATAAATCAAAAATCAACCTTTTAATTAAATAAACCAAACCTTATTTAATTAAATCTCAAAAGTCATTTTCCATCCCTTTTAATTTAAATAAATCAAAGTATTTAAATCCAATAAGTCAAAATCACCTAAACATCATTTAAGTTAATCTAATCCTAATTAGTCTAATCTAACCACCCATCACATCCTCTAGTTTTTCCCACTTGCACCAATAAATCATTTTAATTCATTTATAAATTCAACATTTTCCCTCAACAAGGCACCTTTTTGAGAATATTCTCCAAACTTGAATACGAGGGCAAGTTGACTTGTCCCTTCCAACATTGCAATAAATTCTCTCTTACATGTCCCCTCTCAACATTTAATTCACAAATTCATATTTGAATCTCCCCCTCTTGGGCACATTGGCCAAAACTTGCACATTCCTCAACCTATGACAAGTTGACAAGTGGCCTCATCTCGTTGGTCCAATCATTATCCCACATTGCTCTATTTTGACCTCTCTTCCAACTTGAAAATCTATAAATGAAAGGCCTCATTCTTCATCAACCCATCTACATTCTCATGCAAAGTTACTCTCTTAAATTGAGAACTAATTTTTCCCATCACCATTGCATTGCATCTTGTGAGTTTTAGCAAGGATTGGGAAAGAGTCATTTGCACATTCAACACCAATCCAATATGGAATAGGTACATGTTATGCTTTTGCAATGTCTATTTGATCCATTTTGTTATTTGTTGCATTTTCTTAAGCATCTACATGTTATTTCATAGGAGCATTTGAGGAATTTGCATATGACTAACCCATCTTTGAGGTTTTAGAGTTTTGCAGATTTTTATGGTGCTTCACAAACAAACAGAACACTACCCTATTTGTTTTTGTTGTAGGAATAGTCATAGAATGGAATTCTAGTGGCTGCAAGAATAGTTGATGCTAGATTCTTAACTAATTACTCAATAGAAATTAATACTAAAATAATACTAAACTAAAGGATGGATTACTCAGCAAGTGGGGCCCCTTGGGTAAGTATACTCTAAACTAATGCAAAATTTAGATGCTTAAACTCATAACTTCATTTTATTCACTAGAATCATGAGTACAGAAGAGTAGCATAACTATATTGTTGAAAATTTTAAGAATTCAAGTACAATATTAGATTGTGCAACCTCTAGAGAAGGAGCATCAAATCTGTATTTATACTATCAACTAAACAGGGTAGTCAACTCCACAAACTGGGAGGACATCATTTAGGGAAAATAGAGAAAGTGGGGTGACAATTACACATGCGTGGAATCCATTCAGACATGCATGTCCAACCATAAATTTAGCACTGTTGTAACACACATTTTCTCAACATCAATAATTACCACTAAAAAATAGTTACATTTGGTTTGCATGGGGAATCTCCTACTGTCGATCTCCTTTGACCTTTCAATGATTCCCTTGATGGACGTTATGGTGCGTGCCCAGCTAACGGTGTCTTCCTCGATTTAGCATCCTCAAATTAAATCTGCATGACATGTTATTACACACAATAATTTCATATCTATAGCCACCTTAAGGAACATTCATTAACCACATGAAGAATTCATATAGATAGTCCATGATATAACATGCCATTATCATTAAAGGTTTGTAGAAATAAGATTAAGCCCAATGTCAATAATTCTGAGGAAATATCATAAAAATTATCAACACTTAACTCAAGGTCCATGATATCTTTAGCAAATAAACCATAAATTCTACCCAAAACTAGACCATAAAATAGGCTCATCACTAAGAATGAGGAAACTCGTATAAAATATTTATCATTAATGGTTTATGTTTAGGTGCACAAGAGGTTGGTATGAGTGATGCAAAGATCCATGATGATTTCTAGTGGAGAAGGATAATGAAACCTTCAATGAGCTAAGAAAAGAGAAATAGAATCAATTGGTAGAGGAGGAAATTTGGTCCAAAAAGAAGCTAAAAGAAAAAGAATAAATGTGAAAATTTATAGAGGAATCTATTTTGAATAAGACAATGTGCAAAGTCACAATCTTTGCACACCCTTCACATGCTCACTTGCAAGGTAGCATTAGTGAGATCATCAATCTTAATCATTTGATAAGAAGGATAGGAAGCCATGGATGAGATGCATCACTTGGGATTGTAAGTGTTGCTACATGCAAAATTCACCACTTTGGGAAACCATTGTCCAGTCATGATAGTGTTGATGGTTATCATTGTTATTTGAACCCTCACAAGCCTTGAACACTACAAACTCAATGGAAAACACAAAGAGAATTGAGGCTAAAGCAATAACTACTTCTCTACTTTTAGACTTCTTCACTTTCTCTTCATTAACTATCATATAACTACTCTTCATGTTGCTAAGAAAATGGTTCTATTTTTATAGAGGTAACAAAATAATTTGGATTGCAAGGACAAAACAACCTTATAGAATAATGAGTGCACTATACTAGATGTTCATTTTATATCAAGATTGAAACATAATATCTTTGAGTGCTAGAAAACTTATAATTTCTTGAGCGTTATTTTTTAAAATAATGAGTGCACTATAATAGATATAATTCTAAGCGATAGGTTGATTGCAAAGATTGAGATGACAAGGAATCAAATTTTCCCACTCTAAATCAATAGTGTAAAGACAACTCAATGAGATCCTAGAATAATTTTCAAAGTAGCTTATTTGGACTAGACATGAATATTAAGAGGATTCCCACCAATTAATGAGTCATCTAGTTCATGTGAGAGTTTTATTTTGGAAAAATAGCATAAATTTTTTTTTCTAGAATAAATGTCTTATAGAGCAAGGGAATCATTGAAGCTTGTTCATACTAATTTTTGTGGACTAATGAACACTCCATAATTAGGATTTCAACATTTGATAATTATAGCTAGAAGAAATGAATATGCTTTATCAAGAAAATTTTTAAAGCAATTAAAATATTCAAGGATTTCAAAGCACTGGTTGAGAAACAAACTAGTAAATGCATCAAGGTACTAATTTCAAATAGAGGTAGAGAATACAATTCAAATAAGTTTTTAGATTTTTGAAAGTATCATGGAATTAAGAAATTATTTTCTACTTGGAACACACCACATTAGAATGGTGTAGTAAAAAGGAAGAACAAAAAAAAATGAATATCAATAGAAGCATGTTAAAGGCCAACCATTTCCCAAATGAATATTGGGAAAAATTAATAGCATGTGTAGTGTATATTCTAAACATATGCCTTATAAAGAGTGTCAAAGATAGGATTCCACAAGAAGCATGGGATGGTAAGAATCATGATCTATCCCATTTAATAATTTTTTAATGTGTTCTATATGATCATGTGAATGAAGAAAAGAGAAGAAAATAAGTTGATAAAGGGAAAAACTATATTTTGATTAACTATTATGTGTAAGAAAAATCTCATAAGTCATATAATCTCACTCCCAATAAGGTAATATGAATATAGATGTATAATTCAAGGAAGAAGAAGCATCAGATTGAAGTGTTGATAGATCAATCATAATTGTAGTAATACCTCAAAATGAAGAAGAATAAAAATAACAAAGTGTGAAACTAAGTCCATAATGTACTCTAACAAGAAATCTTCAAGGAAAAAATTCAAGAGATTCGATAACACTAAGGAATTCTTTACAAGGTGGACCATCAAACCACCCTACTCCCAACTAAGAAGTAAGTCACAAATAATATCCTACACTTACCTCACTAAGATCAAGGTATAGAAGTAAGAAAACAAGAATTTTTAAACATATTTATTATCAAAGAGAAGGACATTTAGAGTTGAATTCACATATTTATTTATATCATGATCATGTATATTTTGAGGATGCAATCAATTAATAACATTGGATCAAGGTAATGGATGAATTCCACTAAAAGAAATAAAACATGGGAGCTAGTAGATCTATCTAAAGGTAATGATTATATAAGATTCAAATGGGTCTATCAAACTAAGTTCAATGCAAAAGGTGAAGTTAAAAAGTACAAAGCAAGGTTAACTATAGGAAAAGGTTTCAAGGAAAACATCATGGAGATGATTATAATAAAAAATTTGCATCAATAGAAAAGGTATATATAGTTAAAATGGTAAATTTTTCATAGTAGCATAAAATAATTAAAAACTTTACCAAATGCATGCCAAATCAACATCTTTAAATGATTTTATAGAGGAAGAAATGTATGTAGAACAACCACCAAGTTATGAAGTGCATGGGAAAGAAAACAAGGTATTTAGATTGAAGAAAGTTCTTTATGGTCTCAAAGAAGCACCAAGAGCATGGTATAATCAAATTGGCTCATGCTTGATTAGCAATGGATTTAGTAGAATCAATAGTGAGCTTACATTATATACAAAGATCAATAAGAAAGGTTATATTTTGATTGTATGTTTATGTGTTAATAATTTAATCTTTATTAAAAATAAATCTTTAGTCATGTTCAAATTAAATATGCAAAAAGAGTTTGAAATAATGGACTTAAGCTTGATGCAACATTTCCTAGGAGTTGAATTTGTTTAATAAAATAATTGCATTCTCATTTGTCAATCTAAGTATACCAAGGATTTGCTAAGGAGATTCAAGATGTTGAATTATAATCCAACACCAACTCCAATTGCAATTGGAGCTAAACTTAGCAAAGAAAACCAGGGGTCTAATGTTGATCCATCATTGTTCAAATGATTTATTGGAATTTTTATGCACATAATAGACACAATGTTAGTAATGTATGGGGTTAGTCAAATCTCAAGATTTATGGAAGTCACCAAAAGACTCACATTGGCAAGTTGGGAAGGGAATATTGAGATATGTTGCAAAACATGATATGGAATACTATATTTCACACCTTATGATCTTGATTTGATTGGTTATACTAATAATTATTTCCAAATTATTTTTTCACTTTGGATCACATGTTATTTCATCGGCATCAAAGAAGCAACCTACAGTGACAATTTCATTAGTGAAAACAAAGTATGTAGCAGCAACATATTTAACAATTTAGATATAGAAAATATTGACAATTTTATTGCATGAAGAAGAATGAGCAACACTAGTATTTTGTGATAAAAAATAAATGATTGCATTGTCAAAGGATCATGATTTCTACAAGAGGAGTTAGCATATTGATACCAAGGATGATTTTATAAAATATTGGTAAACAATGGATAAATCTATTCAATTTTTTATACATTTGGAGACTAGTTGGTAGATATATTCATAGAGTCATTTGGTTAAAGATAATTTTGAGCAGCTAAAATAGAGTTTAGGTGTTGTAGCAACTAATGATATAAATTAAGGAAAAGTGTTAGAATGTGTAATTTCTCCCAACAACATTAAATAATTCAAAGAAAGATGTAAATATTTATTTAGTAGTTTCTAAATAAATTTTAAAAAAAATTATCATTATTCATTTTTTATGAATAAGTGTCACTTACTATTAATTAAAGATAATAATACACATATTCACAAAAAAGGTGGGTGGTAAGAAGGAACACCCCAGAGAGTCACATGGGCTTAACCTGGATACTGAGAAAGACAAAAACAAAGTTGCTTAAGTGGCGAGAGTAGTGCCAATAGTGGGAGGAGGGTCCTTATCATTCAACCTACCCCATACATCAATTAGGTCTAGAGTGATGCCACGAGGATCCCATATGTCATCATCCTTTTCTTTATATTCTTTCCCAGTGAGAGAGATTGCCAAATCCAAACATGGGAGCCACTTAGAAGAGTCAGCAACCAACCAACTAGGAGCTCCACAAGAGGGCCATCCAAAATCCCCCCCACTCCCCCAAAGGCCACCCCAAAGCATCTTGAGGATGAGAAAGCAAATGCCTATGAGAATGCAACCTGCTACAACGTCAAGCTTGGGTGAGGTGGGGATGCACCACTTGAGAGTCACGAGTGAAGCCACTCCTACCCCAATGATGGCCCCAAGAGGGCGAGTGGACCTAGGAGGAGGCTAGAGAAGGTAGGACGTGAGAAATAGTGCATGGGGTGCTCCCCCACTGGTCCAAGATCTTTTGGAGGTGAGCCACTTCTAGTGCAACTTTGTTAGCTTGCATTTGAATTTGCATTAACACACTAGAGCATATAGTAGCTTTAGCAAAAAGCAAAAAATCTTATCAAGCGAGCTATGAGCAAAAATAATAGAATTTTTATCTTTCCAAATATTGAAGAGGATTTCCACCCTAAAAACATGTCAAATCTTATTATACTTATGAGGAATGTGGGCCCAATCCTCTAAAAGCACCATATTTCAGGAGAAATGTTCTAGCCAAAAGGGCTAAAAGAAATCATGAATTTAATTCCACAATTGTTGAGCTCAGGAGAAAAGCCAAAAGAGGTGCTTTAAAATCCCTAGCTGCCCACAACATGGACAACAAAGGTCAAGAACCCCATGGTGGGTGAGCCTAGAACCTACAAGTAAGCCTTCGAAAAGAATGCACCAAGCAAAGTGGGCAAGTTTAGGCTCAACAATTGCAATCCACACATCGATGAATCTATGGTACTAAACTAAAACTAGTGACTACAGGTGCCATGTTTGGTTCAAACTGTTAACCATCAAGAGATGAGGTGAAAGCCATTGGTAACCAAGTCGAGGCTTGTAGTTCTTAAAGGCGGTATTTGGAGCCCACTTCCAAACTTTCCACCAAGGTGTGGAGGAATGAATGCCAATTTTATGAAGCATGTCAACTAAAATGGCATTGATGATTCCTCTAAAGGTTTCCTGGTCTTAAGAAGTTAAACCAAACTTGGCTTTGAAAACTTCCCATGACATGATGCTCATCATGGGTCTAAACAACAAATCCTTTGGAATATGAATACCTTTCTTGTTAAATTTGTGGGCTTTGAGCCAAGGTAACTTGGAAAGAAAGTTGCCAGTATTGGCATGGTGTGATGGTTTATAGGTGGCATTGTTGTTCTTGCCACAAAGGCTCAAACCCCATTGGGGTGGTATTGTTGAATGGTTGTATCCGGTTCATAGCTCCGATTAAAACCGTTTACCCCTTGAATAAAATAAAATAAAAAAACTTGAAAAGAAAGTTCTCTAGATTAACAAGAGGAGACCACCAAATATTGTGCTGGTTAAAAGATAATCCTTCCTAAAATCCATGCCATTCCATTTGAGCCAGGGTTTAATGGCTTCCCAAGGTTTAATAGTAATATTTTTTTTTAAAAATTACATTTGAATCAAATGTCTACAATATTCATTCTACTCTAAAAGACATCTATAAATTTGAAGCGTTTGTAGCTTGTAATCATTTCTCGTCAAGGTGAAATACAAGTTTATATGCCGAAACATTCGAATGTGTATTTGTTTGTCCACCCATCGAAACGTTGATAGCTGTTTCGGATTCATTTGAGAATTTTTTACTTGTCTCTATGAAGTATCATGGATCACACACCACATGGATCAGAGCGGGACGAAACCTTTAATTGTGTTAGACACTCATCTGGGAAGTCTATCCGTAATTAGATCTTATTTATATTTTATTCCATAGCTTATCCATGACGTTGAATCCTGGGTTCATATGTTCTGAAGAGTCAAAATTACGTTACTCTTCTCTAGTCACATCATAACTTAACATTCCCGACATAGGTTGGCAATACTGGTTAGAATCAGATATGCTTTGAGAAATCCCAACACGCGACGCTTTCCAAGCTAATTGTCTTCCCAGTCCATTTATTTGGCAACCTTCTGTTATGATCTACGTGCAAGTATTCGTTCCCAATCGACTTCATTTCCTGTACGAAAGATATTAATTGGCACTACACGCAAATGAGGACTGTGACACTTTTCAAGTTGTGCCGACGACGTACCTAGTACGTTACGGAGGTTACGGTGTAAATTATAGTATTTGTTGTTATCCATTATATTGGTCTGTTATTGTCACCAGTTGTTAAAATTCAACAGCCTGATAGAGAATAATGAGATGTTTGGTATGTGCTAATCGATTACACTTTGGAATTTTCTCAAATATACAATATATTCTCCTTCCGCTCTCCTACCCTTAAATGGTCTCACTACTTTAAATGGTCTCACTACTTTAAGACAATTTGGATGAGAAAGAGAGACCGAATTTGACTTATACTGTTTGAAAGATTCTCTTGTCAATGACAGATTGAGTTACTTCTTCACAAAAGTTTCCTAAAGAGGCTAAACAAACTATTGCACGGACGGCATAAATCCACTCCAACTCCCTTGAAGGTTGATGAAAGAATCAACACCTTACATTGTCAAGTTATTGGACTTTTAAAGGAACTCAAATTACTAAAGAGTGTAAGGTATAGATTGATTTTCAAGAGTTTTGAGTGTGTTTTGGAAGGTTTAGAGTGAGTGTATGTTGTTCGTATAGGAGTTATTTGGATCATTTTAAGTAACCTCTAAAATTTGGAAGCATGTATTATTTGTAAAGTATCAAGAATATTTGTAGTATTATGAAGGATTTCCAATATTTATAGCATGACGAAGGAATCTGCTATGTTTATGATTTCATGTTTTTCCCTTATAAACTTGGTGCATATATAAGTATAAGGGAAAATAACATTTTCCTAATTTAATCTAGGTTAAATAAATGTGCATGCATTGGTATAAATCAATTTAGATAGATTAATTATAGTTCAAAATGATGAATTTTTATTTAAGAAATTAAATGCAACATATAAGGTGTTTATCTAGGAACATTGATGGCAGATAAATTTGATATCCCACTAAAATTCATCTTATTTAAAATCTAAGATGAATGCTCACCTCTATATCATAACAATCTCTAAATTTTGTTTTGGGTTGTACGCATGCCTACAAGATTGATCATGTAGATCAAATCTAGCATGCAAAAGTGATCTAGAACCTACATAAATTTTTCTATGCAGTGCCATGAACTTTTGCAACCTATGTAACTCAAAAATCTAATCTACATTGAATTTTAAATATTGGCAATATTTAAAAATACCTTTGGGATATCACTAAATCACAAGGGTTTTGCTCTTGTAAGTAGATCCCTTCAGTTATATTAGCTTATGGTTGTGGAAATGATCAAAGTAAACACTCTTTAGTCATAAAATTATCTTAAGATGCTAATTTAGAATTTAAAAATACATTGGCAAGATCATTGAATCACAAGGGTTGTATTTTCATAGGTGGATCCCTTTGATTAGATTAAATTTATGGATGTGGAAAAGATTGGAGACAATATTCTTCAATCAAGAAAATGCCATAAGATGCCAATTTCGAATTTAGATTCCTTTTAGTGCTCCAAATCAAACTATTCCTAGAATGATTATCTTCTTTGATTTATAAGTTTTTGGATACGAAGTGGATATAATTGAATGATAAATGAATGTACAAAGAAAACCTTTAAATACTAGTGTGAACATTACGAAATTGAAAAAAAATAAAAATAGGAAACTAGCATAAAATAAGAATCCTACTCTATAAATAGCTATACATCTAATAGAGAAAAAGGCATACAAATAAATGAAAAACAAAAAAAACTTGTTAATATCTTGTTGACCTAAGTGTTGTGCTCATGATGATCGATTGATTATTGAAGGTGAATGTTGGATTCTCAATCCAATAGCATAGCCTTGTTGTATCCAATTCTTATTCTTAAAAGTCGTTTATGGATTGGTCAATTTAAAGATTTTGAATACGAGTGATAGATAGATGAGATTAGATCTTGTGTAATGGAGGGATGGGGTTGATCCATATGTAAGAGATGATGAGAGGATGGAAAGTGACATCATTTTGATTGGTCCAAATGATTAGGAAAAGGATTGAGAATAGATGGAGAGTGAATATTTGATCAAATCTTGATAAAGGGTAGAGATTGAAAAGGGCCTTTTCAAAGACTTGTGCTCTTGTATCCATGTGCAAGAATTACTTTTTTATTTTAAAAAAAGAGGTGCAGGAATTAAGTGGGATTTTAAAGAAATTAAGTAAATATTGGATATTTAATTAATTTATAAGAGAATGTTGATGAAAGGATTGACTTAATTAAATAAATGTGATTTACTAAATTAAGGTTTGAACTTTAGAAGATGATGAATTGGTTAAATTACTTAAATAAATAAAGGTAATTTACACAATCAATGTCAAAAGAAAGGCTATGTTGGTTAACTAAATAGTTAGAACTTATTTTGATCAAAATTAGAAGAATGATTAAATTTAATTCATGTTAGAGAAAGATATGTGGAATAGATCTAGTGTAATGAGAAAAAATTAAGGGAATGAATTTTAGGTATTTACATTTTTCCCCTCTTTGAAATAACATTGCAACTAAAAAAGTGTTGTTTCAAAGGATATACTTGTGTAGAAACTTAATGGGATAGAACCAGTAATAGGATGCTCCATTCCTTTCGAAGGAATGATGTTATAATATGGGTTAGGGATGCCTCCTCAAGAGAGAAAGCAAGTTGACAAGATTCTAGTGGTATCTTGAAAGGAGAACTAGGTCTAAAGGGATAAGGAATGGATGGAAGGGGGAGGGAGATAGGTGGTTTCATGTAGGTTGGGATTTAGGTAAATAAAGAAACAATGTGAGGAGATAATAAAATATAAGATTAGGAGAAAAAAAAATAGAAAGGATGATAAGGATGTTGGATGTTATGAAAAGGTGTTGTGATAGAAAATAGATATAGATGCATTCTAAAATATAATGAGGAATTGGCATTTTCTATAGCACTTAATGTTATGCAATAGGTTATAGGGATCAATGTGATAATGTGCCAAGTATGTGAGGGACTAGTATAAAAGTAGGAATATGACTTAATGTACCATGATATCAAAGACTATATTACATTGGTCATGAGGTACCCTAAGGATTCAACCATTAATGCAATCCACAAAAAGGACGCACACAAGAAGGAAATTAAGCATGCATGGATAAGAAAAAAAAATTATCCCTAGCCACATTGAAAGCTATCTATTAATTGATTTAATGATGGTGAAAGTGTTGTTGGTGTGAGAATGATACATCTAATTTTAGTGATTTGAAAAGTTAAGAAATGTTTGGGTTTTAGCAAGATTAAGGATGATACGTATGAATTTTTATGGATATGTGCTAGGCTTCTTGTCTATATTTAATAGAATTTATTTGTATTGATCCTAGTGAAGCTATTTCACCTTCTAGATAATTGGGATCTTGGGCTTATGGAGTGGCTACATGGATTGCATTTGGTTACTATATAGGGGATTTACATATTGAAGGTGTGAGTATCTAGAATTTAGGATTGTGGATCTTAGGTTAAAGAATTATATTTTGTGTGTGTTATGCTTAAGGTTATCTAATGATCAAATAATTTAAGGAGAGAACCCATTCTAGGATAAACTATAAAGGTATTGAGGGTATGGAAGGATGGGATTATGGAGAGTGAGGAGAGATGGGAGGATGGTATTGAATATGGAAATAAGGAGGGGATTTAGGATATATTTTCTAGGGACTATTTCATGTAGGAATAATATCTCTTAGATTTGTTCTATTTATTATGCATAGTGCATGGACATAACAAGGGTTTTCCAAAAACATGTTTCAAGATCTTTTCCACTTTTTTTATCAAGGTAAAAATTGGGAATAAGAATATGTATTATGGAATGGGTTTTTGGATGTGATGTATGGGATGATACAATCATATCATATGGATTGTTGGGTAATGTTCACAAAGTATGAATAGGATGAGTTGGTGGAAGCAACTTGCCCCCAAGCATAGGATACACATAGGTAGAAAATTTACATGATGCACAAAATAAGGTTTTCATCATGGTATTTTACAAAGGTGCAAGATGAATATTTTTCACCATTAGACATTTTTCTCTTTACTTTTTTAAGAAAAAAATATTTTTTGATTTTTTTCTAAATTTTACATTTTTGGATTCAAGCTTCTTCTTCAATGGAATGCTAATAATATTCCATTTTTAATAGCTAATTAATATTGATCATGTTGTTGGTGTTACACTCAATGAATTTTTTTGTGAGCTTTGGTAATTATTAAGTTGGATTCTTCTAAGATACTACTAAAGAAAATGGAGTAGGAGGTATATTATATAAAGGATGCATGGTGATTATGTAAAGTGTTGGATGAAAGTGATATGATGAAGGTACATGGGATGATATATATTGAGATGGATAAAAAGGGAGGATGAAAGATATGATTATGGAAGCATGTGTAAATATCATGGGACCAAGGAAAATTAGGAACAATGAATTCACGTACCATACTATGTTTGGAGATTGGCTTATTTGGTGGACACGATGATAATTTTTGGATTTTTACTTGTGGAATTTTGGGATCATAGATTTTGGGATAGTAGGATGTTCGGATGTTGGTCTTTATATTGGGTATCCATATTAACAAATTTTGGGACCCAAATGAAAATTTTGATAGAGCTTATAAAATTATTTTTGAACATTGGGTTGCTTGGATTTGAGATTTATATATTTCAAGGTTCAAGTAGATTCTAGATTATTAGACTTATGGGATTGAAAACCACTAACTTTTGTATTTAAATTCATATATTTTTTATTAAAGTCATTATATTTTAAAGACTCAATTTTGGAACCTAAATGAACTTAGGATCTTGGGATATTTAGATATTATATTTTTTAGATTTGTTGATTTGGAAAAAAAGGCTTAGGATAATGGGATTTTTGGATCCAAGTAGATTTTTGGACATTTTTCCTTTAGAATACTTGGGATTCAATTTTTTAGGTGTTGTGATTTTGGGCATTTATATAGGTTCCTTAGGCTATTTTGATGCATCCAAGTCTATTTTAAATATTATTTTAAGATCACATAGGGAAATATTAGCTTAGAGTCCCATGAATGGAGATTATTTAGTGGCTAATATTCACCAATTGTCTAATAGTTGAAATATGGGAATCTAAATTTGTTTAATAGTTCAAGTTGTGATGTGGCTTGAATCGCCATATTTTTAAAAAAATATTTTGATCTTATTTAAATCACAAAAGAATGCATTTCATTAAAAAATTAACTCAAACATTCATCATAGTATTTAATACATGGAATGCGTGCAGGAAGATGGGGGGCCAATTTGTGGCCACCCATCTTTGATTTTTTGAAAAATCCAAAATGCGAACATGTTATAACATGTTTGTGTGATAATGTGAGAATGTTATGGCCTTAGTGTGGCTGAGCCTAAGGCTTAGTCACACCAATCCATAATGCAAGCACACTATAAGTTATATAAATAAATAAAAAAGTAGCATTTGCTTATTTTATTTTCTACAAGTTTCTTCAAACTCATGGCCTACAAACCCTTGAGAGTGCACTCATGTTATTGGAGGTCAAATTCTTCACCAAATTATCATCAATTCTTCAGAAAAATCTTGCCACAATGTCAAGGAGGTCGAAGGAATAAGTTATGATATTTTTTTTGTGAATTTGTTACTAAATAGATAGATTTAAGTGGTTTTTTGATGGAAAATTCTTTAATTTATAGGAATATATAATGAACCTCCTTCTCCTCAAAATCCTCAATCACCTCAACACGAAATACTTTATGAAGAACAACCCTAAAAAATACCTCCAACAATTCCTCAATATGCCCCTAGAACATAAGAAAATTTAATGGGGAAATTTGAAAATAACAAAAATTAAATTGAGGACATAATTGAAAATAATTGACATAATTAAAATAATTTCTAGTTCATAGCACTCATGCAATTTTCAATGGTCCTCCACCTCCCTATTATGCAATGACATGTACTACAAAGATACGTAACTAGTAAATAATTAAATATATTACATGTGAATAGCATTTTTATATGAATGGTATTCTTATATCTAGTTTTGGATGTTGAATAGGTTAATATTGGATATTTCATAGAAACACCTCCCAATGGAGCTGGACATTGAAGCTTCACATAGGTAATGAAATAAATATTTTAACTAATGCATTATAGAAAATATGTTGTATTTTGTATCCATATTGTTGATTACATTGCATTGCACATCTTTCAAACTCAAAGCATTACTTCACATTGAATTTTTAGTATCTATATGTTGATAGATGAAAAAATTTCAATTGCAATATAGTTGTTAGTATGTCAACATAAGTAGTTATGCAACTACTTCACATTACATAACTAATAACTAGGAGTAGTTTCCAACTGCATTTTCTTGTCATGGCATTCCATGAGCCCACATTCTTTGAGGAAATTTTTCAAACAGCTCACTACCTTGTCTATGCTATGGATGCTTGGAAAAAATATATCAAAGCATAATAGTAAGCTATAGTCAATAGACAAGGTAGTGAACTATTTGAAAAAATGACTCAAAGAAATTTAGTCTCATGTATCATCCAAGAAAATATATGTGTCAAGAACTTTCTCAAAAATGTTCCCATACTATGCCATGCCATAAACATTCCCATAAGGTTTAGATACAAACCATTATCCACCAAGTCCAATAAATCCACCATCCAAATCGAAATATCCACCAATCTAACCAACAAAAACCTATATCCACAATCTATATCATTGCATTATTTATCTTAATCCATATTCATAATCATGCTTCACTCTTACTTTCATGAGTTCCACAATAAAAAGAAATCGTTCTCTAATGATGATGAATTTTTCAAACAACTCATTTCCTTGTCTATGCTACCACATTTTCCATACATGTCTACCAAGTCATTTTATCAAATAGTTCATTTCCTTGATGCTATGGCTAAAATCCTAAAATAGGTTCTTTCGAACAAACTATGGATGCTTGGAGAAAAATCTTATTAAAGTATAATAGTAAGCAATAGCATAGAAAAGGTAATGAACTATTTAAAAAAATGCCTCAAAGAAATGTTATCTCATGGTGATTTCCATCACCATGAGACCACATTTCTTTGAATCATTTTTCAAATAGCTCAATGACTTGTCTATGCTACCACATTTTCAATGCATGTCTTCCAAAGCATTTTATCAAACAATTCACTACCTTGGTGTTATGGCTAAAAGCTTAAAAAAGGTTCTTTTGAGCAAACTATGGATGCTTGGGGAAAATATATCAAAGTATAACAGTAAGAAATAACATAAATAAGGTAGTGAACTATTTGAAAAAATGCCTCAAAGAAATGTGGTTTCATGGTGATTTCCAACACCATAAGACCACATTTCTTTGAGACATTTTTTCAAACAGCTCACCACCTTATCTATGCTACCATATTTTCCATACATTTCTTCCAAAGCATTTTATAAAATAGTTCACTTCCTTGGTGCTATGGCCAAAAGCCTAAAATAGGTTCTTTCGAGCAAACTATGGATGCTTGGAAAAAATCTATTAAAGCATAATAGTAAGCAATAGCATAGACAAGGTACTGAACTATTTGAAAAAATTCCTCAAAGAAATGTGGTCTCATGGTGATGTTCATCACCATGGGACCACATTTCTTTGTCCATCACCATGAGACCACATTTCTTTGAGGCATTTTTTCAAACAACTCATCACCTTATCTATCCTACCATATTTTCTATAAATTTCTACCAAAGAACTTTATCAAATAGTTCACTGCCTTAGTGCTATGGCTATAAGCCTAAAACAAGTTCTTTTGAACAAACTATGGATGCTTGGAAAAAATCTATCAAAGTATAATAGTAAGCAATAGAATAGAAAATGAAATGAACTATTTGAAAAAATTCCTCAAAGAAATGTGATCTCATGGTGATGTCCACCACTATGAGACCACATTTCTTTGAGGCATTTTTTAAAACAACTCATTGTCTTGTCTATGCTACTACATTTTCCATACATTTTTTCATCGTAGAAAAATGGACCCTTATCATTTTAATGGTCTTTTAGGCCTTGTTTCATGATGTTTGGTCTATTTTTCTCTAATTTTTATGTTGTAACATGGCTTGAACATGCATATTTAGGTACTAAAATTCAAATAATGACATCTTGTGAAGGAGTTGTGAAGTGTTGTTAGACATTTCTACACTCTTCTAGACTCTATTCATTGTAATTCACCTAAAAATCACCTTTTCATCACTGAAAAAGTACTATTTTGAAGTGTTGTAAAGTCTTGTAACAAGATTTCATTATTTTCTACACATAACTTCACTAGTTATCCCTTTATTATGCTTTATTTGACCCCTTTATTCCCTTATAAGCTTTAATTAAGTGCATTTTTTCATGTAAACCCAACAAACAACATTAAATACAATATAATTCCCAATACCCATTTTCAGGTCCTAGGTGGGACCCATTCGCCATGAGCGGTGAATGAGCCCCCCTTGGCTCCAAATTCAATTTTTTTAAATTTCCTTTTAGTTTTTTATTCAAAATCACTTGATTTCAGCCTATGATGAGGTATTAACAGGTTACTAAGTCACAAGATTGTATATATAAGTGATTTTCACCTCATTTTACATCCTCCAACATTCACATTTCATATTCAAGCAATATTTTAAGCATTCAAGCATCTTACAACATCCAATCACCCATTAATCAAGCATTTTGGAGCATACATTGATACAACTTCAAATTTTTATCAACAACAGTTTGGTAAGTTGATAGCATTTGCATGTTACTTTTTTATCATTCTCTTGCATCTCATTATTTCATTAAGGTTTTGATTACCAAAGTGGAGTTTGACCAAGGAAAACCCCTATTTGCTAACCCTCAACCATTTCCCCCCTCTTGCATGTGTGTTTGTAGACCTATGTATGCAGATTTAACAAGCATTTAGGTGATTGAAGATTGGTCAAAAATTCAGCTAGGTGCTCCAAGTCAAATCAATCATATTTCAAGCTTGGAGAAGGTACTATGTTTGTTTCTTGTAGAATTGGCTTTGACAACCCAACATGCAGATGTTTCTAGATCTGGTGTTATAGAGTTATCTCTTGATTTCAATTTTTTTTTGAAGAGGACTGATTCACCACCAATGGTGAATGAGTCCCACTATAAGACTAAAGATATAGGTTTTATTAGACTTTGGATCTCGACAGTCAAAAACTGATTCTAGATAGATTTCACCAGAAGCGGGACTAATTTGCCACCCTAGGCAAATGAGTCCCACTGTTGATTTTTAGTAATTTTAGACAACATTCAAACCATTCCATATTCCTCAAATCCTACCTAAGTGTACTCTAATTCAACCTTTCTCTCTTTTTTTTGAATTTTATTCATTCTTAGTTCATTGTTTGCATATCACATTGTGTTTTCCAACATAGCATAAATCTTAGTTTTGCATTCATAATTAGTCATATAGATCACTTAATTTTATTTATTTCACCTCATTTAGCTTAAACAACATCACACATAACATAATTTGAATGAACCCTTTAGCATTTTTGGCCATGCCTCTCTCCTTTTAGGTGAAAAACCCTAGAAGAGCTAGAGAAGGGTGCATGGTGCCAAAAATATATGGTTCAATTTCTACCAAAGCATTTTATCAAATAGTTCACTTCCTTGTTGCTATGGCTAAAATCCTAGAATAGGTGCTTTCGTAAAAACTACGGATACTTGGAAAAATCTATCAAAGCATAATAGTTACAAGAAAAAGCATAGACAAGACAATGAGTTGCTTGAAAAATTGCCTCAAAGAAATGTGGTCTCATGGTGATGTCCATCACCATGAGACCACATTTCTTTGAGGAATTTTTTCAAAAATTTCACTACCTTGTCTATGCTACCACATTTTCCATACATTTCTACCAATTGATTTTATCAAAGTACACTCAAAAAAAATTCAAACAGTTCCTACCTTGTCTATTCTACCACATTTTTCATACATCTCTACCAAAGTACTTAAAATTTTGTTAACTATCTCATACATTATAAGATATGACCTGCATGACTATTCTAGTTTTCGTAATTTAATGTTTTTTTATTTTCAAATGATGCAAGAAGAGACACCTTCTCATGTTCATATGGAAATGGAACAAGGTGTGTATTTTTTAATTGATAGCTCGATACCTTTGATGAGGGTATGAGGTAGATTAGTAAATTTCAAATTACATTAATTGTTATAGTTGTTTATTATTGAAAAGTCAAATGAATATTGTTTTATAGTTTAATTTATATCTAGATGGTTTCTATAGGACATTTGAACACTGCAACCTGAGCCTATTGTTGTATCAAATGAGGAGAGAGATCATTTGGCAATGGTAAGTGATTATTTTGTTAAATATTTTATTTTTTGTAATGTAATTTCTATATATTAATGTCTTTACTTTTTACCATAATAGTTGAAGCTCAATGAGGAACTAAATAGGAGTAGCCCTCAAGTTTAAAGAAGACCAGTGTCATATGCATTTTCATCCCCCAAATGATCAAAAGCCACCTGTGATCTATTTTGTCACCTAGAGGGCAATGAATTTTTACTGGGGTCTTTTGTTGTATGCCTAGATGGTATTTTTGGACATATTTTGTATTGCATATACTTGACATTATACGCCTATATGTCATTCCTGTAATCCTATATGAATAATTTTGTATATATTTTATACTTATATTGACATATATTGATGTATGCCTATATGGCTATTTAGTTAATATACATCATTTTTATTGATGGTTTCCATATTTGCATTATAAATCCACATTTCAATAGATATTTTTAGATGGTTTACTTCAAATATTTAAAATCCAATTTTTTTTCATGCACTCTTCTTTTATAGAATTGTAAATACATAAAATTTGAACATTAGTCTCCTATAAGATTATTGAACATTAAATCAATCATATGAATATATTAATGCATGATGCAATTAGCACTAGGTCTCTCTACCATTACACATCTAAGCCCATACTCTCTAGGATCGTTGTAGCATGGTAAGGGAATTCATGTAATTATATAATGCACTTTAAAGAATGCAACTAAAAATGAGAAAGACATTATTACATGTGACCTAATACCTCTTGGAAGACATCTACCATTCCACATGTATGCTTCATGTTATCATTCACATGTATGCTTCATGATTCTTGTGTATACTTCATGTGTTCACATGGATGATTCATGCTTCATGTGATTACTTGATTTTTTCATGTGTATGATTCATGCTTCCTATGTATACTTCATGTATTACGTGTATTCACATATATGCTCCATGCTTCCTATGTATAGTTCAAGTATTACGTGTATTCACATGCATGCCCCATACTTTGTGTATTATGTATATCTATTTTTTTCTTCATGGCAGGATGTATCTTCAACAAGATTACTCCATGTGTATTAAAAATTTTATTTGTTGAAATGCTTTCTAGGTTGATAACCACTAACATAAAATGGAAATAAAATTATCATTGAGAAGGACATCCATAACATCCTTAAAGAATTCAATTAAGAATACAACCTTAGGAAAAAAGTTGTGACCCTTCAAGTAGGAAAGACTATGACCTTTTTATAATGATGGGTGGTGACCATGCCTAGCACATATGTGCCCAACTGGATTTTTTGGCGCTAATGGTTTGTCCCCATGAAGAAGAAAACAAAAAGTATCCTCCTTGAAACTTTACACAACATGCTACTAATGGCTTTTGGAGCATCAAAAAAGCTTTCACCATGGGAAAACACCTCTAAGATATCAAAAACCAAAAGAGGTTATTGTAGATAGTCCTTATGTGATCTTGTAGCCTCTCACAAAAATTTTATAAGTGACATGGTTTTCAATTAGTAGCTCATTAAAAAAAAAATTCTTTTTGCACTTTGGTCTCTTAAGAGACTTTGTTGGTACAATGTAGCTCAGAGTGTTTCGCCATGTTTGGGTGTAAAAGAGGAAATTTTTCTATCATAAACCCACCCATCCAGACATTTTGGAATTTTTATTTTGGTCACATGATGAATAGGATGAAAGTTACACCATATTACAAGTTTACACTACATGCATCTAATACTTTTTCCATCAACTGAAAACTCAACACCACAGGAAAATGCCTCTAAGATATTAAAAACTAAGAGAGGTTATTGTAGAAGGGACCTACATAATATCCTAGCCTTAGATGAAATTTTTCTAAGTGACATGGTTTATGAGTAATAACTTGTCAAATATTGCTACCTTTTTGCACTTTGTTATTATAAGATACTTTGTTGATACAATGTAGCTCAAATTGTTTCAGCATGTTTAGGTGCAAGAAAATACCTTTCCTAGCATAAATCTATCCCTCCAAACACATTGGAACTATCATTTTGGTCACATGATGAATAGAACAAAAGCTACACCACCTTGCAGCTTTACACTGCATGTATCTAACACTTTTTTTCCATCAACTAAAAACTTGACACCATGCGAAAATGCCTCTGAGATATTAAAAACTAAGAGAGGTTATTGTAGAAGGACATGATCATATAGCCTCAAACAAAAAATTTCTAAGTGACATGGTTTTCGAGTAATATCTCGTCAAAGATTGCTATCCTTTTGCACTTTGGTCTCTTTAGAGACTTCACTAGTATAATGTAGCTCAAACTATTTTGGTGTGTTTGGGCACAAAATATTACCTTTCCTACCATAAAACCACCCATCCATACATTTTGTAACTATTAGTTTGGTCGCATAATGAACAAAACAAAAGTTACACCACCTTGCAATTTTACACTGCATGCATTTGATGCTTTTTCCATGAACTAAAAACTCAACACCACGGGAAAATGCCTCTGAGATATCAAAAACTGAGAGATCTTATTTTAGAGGGGCCTACATTATCCCATAGCCTTAGAATTTTTTTGAGTGACATGGTTTTTGAGTTATAACTCTTCAAAGATTTATGCCTTTTTGCACTTTGGTCTCTTAAGAGACTTTATTAGTACAATGCAACTCAAACTATTTAAATGTGTTTGGATGCAAAATGGGATCTTTCCCACCATAAACCCACCCATATATATGTGTTGGAACTATCGGTTTGGTTTCATGACAAACAAAATGAAAGTTACACCACCTTTCAACTTTACAATGCATGCATCTAATTTTTTTTCCATCAACTGAAAACTTGACACCATGGGAAAATTCCTATGATATATCAAAAAATGAGAGAGGTTATTGTATAGGGGCCTTACATTATCTTGTAGCTTCAAGTAGAATGTTTCTAAGTGATATGGTTTTTGATTAATAGCTCGTCAAGGATTGCTACCTTTGTGCACTTTGGTCTCTTAAGAGACATCACCGGTACAATGTAGCTTGGACTATTTTGGGGTGTTTGTGTGTGAAAAGGGACCTTTCTTAGCATAAAACTACCCCTTTGGATGCATTGGAACTATCATTTTGGTCACACAACAAACATAATCAAAGTTCCTCCACCTTACAACTTTACACTACATGCATTTGATGTTTTTTCCATCAATTGAAAACTTGACACCACAAGCTAATGCCTCTAAGATATCAAAAACCAAGAGAGGTTATTGTATATGTGCCTTACATGATCTCGTAGCCTTAGAAATAATATTTCTAAGTGGCATGGTTTTTTGAGTTATAGCTCATCAAATATTTCTACCTTTTTCCACTTTGGTCTCTTAAGAGACTTTGTCGATACAATGTAGCTTAGACTATTTCGGCATGTTTGGGTGTGAAAGAGGACCTTTCCTACCATAAATCCACCCATTTAGATGTGTTGGAACTGTCAATTTTATTGCATGAAAAACAAAACAAAAGTTACACCACCTTGCAACTTTACACTACATGCATTTGATGTTTTTTCCATCAACTAAATACTTGACACCATGGTAAAACACCTCTAAGATGTCAAAAACTGAGAGAGATTATTATAGAGGGGGCCTACATGATCCTGTATCCTCAAAAAAAATATTTCTAAGTGGAATGGTTTATAATTAATATCTCATCAAAGATTTCTTCTTTGCACTTTGGTCTCTAAGAGACTTCATCAGTACAATGTAGCTCAGACTATTTAAGCATGTTTGGGTGAAAAGTAGGAATTTTCCTATCATAAACCTACCCCTTCAAATAAATTGGAACTATTATTTTGGTTGCACGATAAACAAAATGAAAGTTACACCACCTTGCAACTTTACATTGCATGCATTTGATTCTTTTTGTATCAATTGAAAACTCGACACCATAGGAAAATGCCTCTGAGATATCAAAAAATGATACAAATTATTGTATAGGGGCCCTACGTGATCTCGTAGCCTCAGATAGAATGTTTTTGAATCACAAATTTTATGAGTAATAGCTCATCAAAGATTGTTACCTTTTTTCACTTTGGTCTCTTAAGAGACTTCATCAATTCAATGTAGCTTGGACTGTTTCATTGTGTTTAAGTTCCAAAGAGGACCTTTCCTAGCGTAAACCTACCCATCCATACATGTTGGAACTGTCAATTTGGTCACACAATGAATAGATAAGAATCTATGCATGCACCTTCCTCAACTTCTCAAGAGTAGGAAGAATCTCTTGATTAAATACATTATGTATCTCATTCATTTTGGTCTACTTCTTTTTCAAGTTTTTTTAGAGAAAACTAACCTCCTTTTCATTGAGGATAAAATCTTCTTCTTATCTTTTAATTCTTTTTCTAAATGGTTAATTTTAGTCTTCAATTTTTTTGCTTCAATTTCAACACTTCCAACTATTTCTTTTGCATCTACAACTATTTTTATCATATTTGGAAGTGTCTTTCTAAATACAAAATGAAAATTTTTCTCTTGACAAGTTCTTTACAAAAATTATCTACCTTTGTAGATAATACTTTCATGTGTCCACCATAGTGATTATCTTTTTTTGCACTTACATTTGATATTGCTTCTTCATTATCATCTATTTCTAGTTGTATTTTCTCCATGGAAGTCTTAAGTTCAAGAATCTTTGACTTCATTTGTTCAAATCCATCTATAGCATCATCTCTCACTTTCTTTTCCTACACAAATTTTTACCAAATACAAATCTTGAGGTTTTCCATTTCTACATTTCCATTTTCCCATTCCAAATATTGCACAACCACCTTCCTTGAAACTTCTCAATAGTAGGAAGAATCTCTTCATTCAATACATTATCTATCTCATTCACTTTGTTCTACTTCTGTTCAAGTGCTTTTAGAGTAGATTCCTTTTTTATTTCATACATTCTAATACTTGCTACCTCCAATTTTTCATTGTCATTTTCCCATTTCACATACTACACATGCACCTTCCTCAACTTCTAAAGATCACATTCCTTCTTTCATTTCATGCATTCTACTACTTGTTGCTCTAGTTATGCATTGTCATTTTCCCATTGCCCTGTTATGAAGGGTGGTTATTGACATTTGGATATGAGATGTTGAGATATGAGGAGAAGGGATATACAAGACCAATATTATCTAGGCAAGGCTTGTATTTTCTCACTCAATCTTGGATAATCACTTCAATAAGGATTGGATAGAGAATGTTTTTTCTTACCTAAGCTTGGATAATCACTTAGACAAGACTTGAATATGCTTAGTTAGGATTGGATAATCATAAGAAATGATTTGATGGGGATTTTGATAACAAGTATCAGGATCTAGATAGACTCTTGATAAGATGATAAGGGTAGGATAATGGTAGAAAGGATCAAGGTCTAAGGATGATGGTTGTGATGACTAGCTTATGATAATGGATGAAAATGCTAAGATGAGGGAAAGATGATATATTTTGAATGTTATGAAGGAAATGGTTGAAGTTTTAGGTAAAATGATGGCTCAAGAAGGGTCTCCCAAGTCTATTGTAGGGCTGAAAAGTTCAAGTTTGAAAATTGAGGTCTCAAGATGGTCAAATGGTGAAACAATAAATATGCACATAATCTTCCCAATATTCATTATATATGTGTAAAAATGCAATAGAATAAAAAAGAAAAACATATGTAAACTTGAAATATAGAAATGAAAGGTCTAACTATCAAATAATCAATGTGCATACTTACAAATTAGTGTGCATAATTACAAATTAATAAGAACCAATACATTAATATCAATAACATGACTTTACAAAATCAATGTGCATATTTACAAATTAATCCAACAAACCATATGAGCCTTCTCTACTCTTTAATGTGTCATGTTGAAACCTATGAATTAGGATGATCCATCGTTTAAGAGACAAAACACTAGGGTTAGGTCCTATTTCACTTAGTTTCACTCAAAGAAACCCTAGAGATCTCAATCCAATGATGGAATGAAGGAAAGAGATTTGCTAAAGGTTATCCTAGAGTATGTTTAGAGACTAAAAAGGGGGTTCACCACCAAGCTATGGCTTGGAAAGACAAATGACATGAAAAACATAATGAAAAAATATAATGGTATGTAAAACCTAAGTAAATTACCTTGAAATGAATGAAAATAATAATAGAAAATTGAAAAAAGTATAGAGGTGCACCTAGAAATTTGTAGCAGGGTGCTGCCACGATAGTGGTTTACACTTTCTAGGAGATCCTAATTTTTGCTGAAATCACATATTTTAGAAAATATAATCATTTAAGATTTGAAAAGTTTCATTTAAAGGATTCCAATTGAAGAGGGTTTAATCAAACCACCTTAGACCAAGCTCCCTTGGATAGAACCCTGCTAGTTTTAAACCATACCTATAATAGAGTCTCCTTTACACCTATCAAAATGTTGATAAAAAACCACTTTGGATTTAATTTTTTTGGGATCAAATGAATTCATTTAAAAAAAAAAAAAAATTGTAAGTATGTAGTCCCTATTATAAGCTTCCAAAAAAGTATAACTTTAATTAAATTTAATTTCATTATTATATTTATTTTTTATTTCTTGTGAATGTATGTTTTTCACCAAAAATCAAGCTCTCTATTTTTCACATGTGAAAAAATAGAATATTATAAAAAAATTGAAAAATATGAGTGCACCAGATATTGAATTCCTTGATCTAAAAAAATAAATAAAATTGAATTTTGATACATACAATAAAAGTTGTGTAATACCTATGTTTGAATTGTAATTGGTTTGACTTTGAAAATTGATTAAGGAAAAAACATTCAATAAAACACTATGAAACCAATTGGAAGGACTAGATATCATAGTTACAAATCTAAATTTGAAAAAATTGCAATTTTATCCTTCATGTAGAAAAAGTTGTGTTATATGGTGAGCATCACTCCTTAAAAATGGTGTTTTATTGAAAAAACTTATTTTCAAAGGAGATGGAAAAAGAAGTGAAATATGATTCTAAAATTTTTGAAAAAAATATCTTTAGAATCTATAGAAAAAATGTCAAAAATCACTAGTTTGCATCATCTTCAAATTCCTCATAGTTTAGCCACTATAGGGGTCTGAAAGTGAAGATTTAGTTAGAAAAATTAGTTTAATGTCTAATTTGGTCAAATATTGTAACCCAGTATTGTGGGATCACCTAGTAGCTTGGAACAAGTTCTAAAAATCCAAAAATGTTGAAACGAATCCACACTGGGACTTATACACCAGGCTAGGTGATTTAGTCCTAGATTAGGGTTTTTGGGTAGGGACAAAAATCTAACAGTGATAAGTTTGGAACTCCTAAAATTTGGAAAATAAATTATAATGGGACTCATATGCCACATATTAGTCTTGCTTAGCTTTTTCAGAGGTTCAATATCTAAACCTTCTCTTCAATCTCTACTTTTCCTTCCAATCCTAATTTCCAGATCTGAAATGCTAAATTATACTTTGTAGGTGTCTTTTTGGGGATCTTGTAAACAAGGTGAAAACTTTGACAACTTTGCAAACTTGAAAACTTCTTCCAATATACCTCTTCAACATGTATTCAACCTAGATCTACAAATCACACACTAAAGAGAGGAAACAATGTTGCTTTGTTAGTGGAAAGAGGTGTGCCTTGGCCAAACCCTGTTTTAGTAATCAAACCTTGAAATGAACTAAAATGGAAAGGAGGAATGATAAATGAGCAAATATGTAATGCTGCAACTCACCAAAACCTTGCATAAGCTGCTATGAACATGTATGAAATGGCTACAACATGGATGTAGATCTTGAATCTTGCTTGAATGTTGAAGATCTTGAATTGAATGCTTTCTTGAATCATGAAACCCTACATGACAAATGTTAGCTCAAAAACAAACATGATGCATGATGACTTTGACATGATGTTTGATACTTGAATAAGGCTCCAAAATGCTTGATAATCAACTCTTGAATTCTCTTGAATGCTAGAATTCTTGAATGCTTAGGTCAAACTTGCTCATGGAATGCTAGGAGAAAATATGTGAAATAATCTTGTATTTATACTTGTTTATGCCAAATTTCCTAAAATTACAATGCTATAAGCTAACATTAGATCTAGGAGAATAAAATCCTGCCAAGAATTTGAATTTAATTTAGGTCTAAGCTAAGTAGGATTCATATGCCAGTTGTGGCATATGAGTCCCATTAGGCTAAGCTTGAGACACATTTTTCAAGAAAGGATTAGTTTAATGTGAAATCCAAATTGGGGCCTTGAATCTTAGGTGGGACCTATTGGAACATAGTAATCTATTAAGAGGGGGGTGATTAAATAGATAATAAAAATGTATCCCTCAAAAACTTAATGGAGACTACCTCCTTAGCTCTAAATACCTTATGCAGGTTTCTTATGCAAACTATTACTGTGTAGATTGACAACTAAAGATGCAAACATAAACATTCAAATAGAAAATCAACATGCACATTACCACAACACTAGATATACATGGAAAATCAAAGATGGTAAAAACTATGATGAGAAATTTTGATTGAGTCTACTACTCAAATCTAGCCTCACAATCCAAATATCTATTACAATTTTTAGGGCTACAACCCAAGGATGCTTCAACACCATAATTTAGAATCTACAACTTCAAGGATGCTACAACACCCTAATTTGAGTTACAACTCAATAAAATGAGGAAACCACCTTTGTGATAACAAAAACAAGTATGCATAAGACTTTATTCTACAAAACCCGATCATGCATCATTACATTCAATACATTGTTGCACTTTCTACAACTCACACTATGTTGTTGAAGTTGAACTCTCAACAACACACACATCCGCTCTACACTCTCCTCTACACATAGAACAATTATTGTTCTATCTTGTTTCTCTACTCCTCTTTCCCTTTATCCAGTGTCTCATACATCTGCACTCACCTGAATGCAAACCTAGATAATAATTTGCATTGTGTCTAGGCTACACACATATGTGCATTCACTGTCTACTACACTTCACTCTCTCTTTCTTGCAAACTTACTACATCACCCCACTCTTCTTATCTCTACAACATACTTGACAAGATGTAACTATATTCAGTACACCATGCAACTATAGGTTGTTCTCTCTATTTGTACACACTTGTTGTAGACCTCTTACTTCAACAATATCTAATTTTCTTCTTTCTTCACCAACCTGATATATCTACCTTGAGATTATCTCCACCATCCAGATCATCTCCAACATATTGTTAGGGTTTTCTTCACATAATAACTTCACCAACAAGCTTCCTTTGCCTCAAGCCACACACCACTACTCATCATTAAGACATCTAATAGGGTTTACCATATATCACATACCTTTCATTGAGCCACCTAACATTTAATTCTTTTATAGAAAATTTTCCTTCATTCATTCTCCATCAAACCCTAGAATCAGATATGCATTTAATGCATTCTTTTGTTCATTCAATCTAATTCAAGCTTGATCACATTTTTAGTCTAGAATACTCTATTAGGGTATATCACATATCTTATTCTATACCATACCTATGCATCCAACCTCACAACATTAAATTTTATCTCAAAGAATTTGCTAAGAATAGCAACCCATGAAACCCTAGAATTAGATATGTGTTAAATGAGTTTCTCTGACTATACAATCTAATTTTTCTCACCATATCCCTTGTAATTTGTGCTACCACTCAACTAATAAAATCTTCACCAACATTGGAAACAAGTGAAATTGGACCAATTAATACCTTCTTGTATGTTTGTTACCAGTTGAAACCCTTATTCACACTATCATAGCCATTTCAAATCTCTACTTTAGAATTTTAGATGTCAATCTTCTTTCTTCACATGATGATCCAATGGCTCTTTGTTCATCTAGGCACCTTTAAAACATATTCATTTGGTTATCTACTTGAAATTTGCATCATTGATCCTTTCATTAGATATATGCATTTTGATCTCCATCATTAATCTCCCTCATACATTTCTCTCCATATGCAGGATCTACCAAGTCAAGCATCCAAATCCCACTATCCTCATGAGCTCTAACAATAGGACCATGCAAACCTTGCAGGGTTTATGGATTGTTGTCATTTGTTGTCCACATCAACATTCACCATTATTACCTTTGCTTCTTTATTTTTCAAGTCCCACCATCTTCATCAATGGTCAAGATCCATCTGCCATGGATTAATCTCCATCATTTTCTGCTAACTCCAAGAGATTTAGTAGAATCCACCAATAGCTCAGTAGAATAGATGAGCACATTCGAATATTCTTGATCACAACCATTGATCATACTCTATTACTCATGGCTTTGATGCTATCATTCATTACCACCTATCAATGTGACATCACCTTCCACTTCATCACCATGTCACTGCATCATCATCACTATCATCCACATCATTATGGCTAGGTTCTTCTCACCTTTTGAGTGCCTTTATTATTGTTGAGTCCCACTACCAAGTCCTCCTTACTAGGTCCCACAAAAAATGCTACCTTCTCATTGCCACATGTCATCCTTTCATTCACACTATCACTATGTCACTAAAAATCTAAACTTAAGAACTTCTAGTCACAAGTTGTGAAGTTATGAAAAACCACAACTCAGCAACAACACTAAGTTACAAAGTTGGAAGGTTATGAAACTTTAGAACCTGATGACTTAACTTAGAGAAACTTGGAATCCCATGAATTAGGAAATATTATAGCCATTGAATATTTTTTGGGCCAATAGACATAAGGTGAAGGGGTCGGTCACATCTATGACTTCAAAGACATAAGTTGTAACTTATGTGACTTGCAATTGCCAATACATAGTCAACAACAAAATAGACTTTATGTTTACCATGCCATGATTATAAACCTATTAGGGCTTAAGAGATAAACCCTAAAACACCCAAGAGCATAAATAATTTATTTTTGGGCATATCCTTCACTCTATGGACCTATAGAGCACATCACTAAAATGCTCTAAAAAAACATATCAAATCTGGAACCTAATTTACCATCAAATACCTAGAACTAACTATTGTATAGAGATGACAACATTTTTTCAAATATGCAACATATTTTTCAACTTTCTCTTTTGCACCAACAACCAAACCACATACTTCCATAACCAGATTCACTAGTCTCACATTCATCCTTTTAGCTTTATAGCATTTAGGCACACCACTAATCTATCATCATGCTAACATCTCCCTTTCATGATCAATTCTATATTCTTTTGACATAAATGAAACTTTGACATTAATGTTAACATACTATTAGGATCAAATCCATTCTCTCCATTTGATCCCCTTTTGACATCAATGACAACATATTGCCAACAATCTCCCCCTTTTTTATTGATGGAAAAACTTAAATTCTCAACCTATCAAAGGTCAAATACCAATGATGGATAACATCTAAACTCTCAATTCTCACCCTTTGAATTACCTTCTCCTTTGCTCACCTTGTGAGCATCTGCACTTCTTTCTCTTATGCTCAACTTTCTCCCCCTTTCTCAAATACTTTAGAATTTTGCATACTTTTTCCCCCTTTGACATCAATGGAAAAGGGTCCCATCTTTCTCCTATTATGTGTCTCAAGTCACCATACTGCTACAACCTATATTCCTTCATATTAGCAATGGAAAAGGGACTTTTCTCCCCCTTTGACTGATACCAATTGAAGATAAAAAATTTCTCTCATGCCAATTACTGCAATCCTTTTTACTGCAATGGAAAAACCATATAGTTCAAATGCTCTATACCAATTACTAATATCTAATGTTGGTTGAAGTTCCATTACATGCTCAGTACCAATCAAGTCTAATATTAATTATAGATGTTCCACTTCATGCTCTGTACCACTTGATATCATATACTTGACACCAATTGATGATATCATACCCTGATACTAAACATTTTAAACTACAATGTATCAAGTCCAACAATGATTTGATACTGAAATAGCTTTTCATAGATAACAATTTTATTTTTTCATATCCTTTTCTTCATCCTCTTTTATTGGACTACTCACACATTTTCTTCATTCCAAGTTTAGAACTTCATCTAAAACTAGCTAATCTGATGTCTATAGCAACTCCCTCTGAGATCATGCAACATTTTCTTCACAACATACATGAGCATTTGCTTCTATAAGAGAGGGGGACCACCACATGTAAGACCCTAGGTCACAGAGGGTCAAGATGTCAGAGGCTACCCAAACTTACCTCATCTAAATGCAACATGTAGGGTATGAGGATGAGAATGATAAGGATTATGAGGCCCTAGAATCACTTTACAATCTTGAGTTTTAAGATTGGGGCTAGGTGAATCAATTTTTAGGTTCAAATATGGGCCTCAAGGAGCTCTCTACCCAAGCATGTCAACGCGGACTCTAGATGACAATGTGGTGCGCTAATGTCTCTAAAGTGCATTGTAGTCCATATGGTTAGACATAAACAAAGATAAGGTTGAAATCACCAAAATGACTATGGCCTAACTACTCAACTAAAAGGACAAAATGAAACAAGTAAATAAACAAAGTATTCTCTACTATTATAAAGTAGAAAAGCAAGTGTAAGAAGAGTAAGAAGGATCTCACCAAGGAATTCATTCACTATTTGATCTTCCTTGGAACACGCACACATGCACAAATCAAGAGGGAAAATGCTGGGTAGTTGAATAGGGGCCTACCTTAGTTAGACCCTCGTTTAGGTGTTTCCACCTCCATAGACAACCAAGGAAATGAGATAAAGAAATAGCATAATAAAGAAAACACAAACACTACAAATTAGTACTATGATACCCAACCAAGTGATAGAGGAGAGGATAGGGAAGCTTACCACCTACACCAAGAGCACTCAAGGATGCTTGGGGGAGAAATGAGAGGAACTCAAACCTCCCCTGCAATGGTATTTTTATGCTCTACCGAAGTGATAGAGTGAAGCTTTGGTTGCAATGGAATGCTTGAATGCTTAGAGTGATAGTTAATGGATGCAAAAGTGCGAGTATAGAAGCTTAGAGTGTGCAAGAATGAAGTCTTGATCTATTGAAGAGTTTTTGAAGAGTTCTAAATTGTTGGATTGAATGTTGAAGGGGTGAATTTGAAGAGGGAGTGAAGAAAAATGACCATATTTGGGTTGGTCAGCCAAAGGGGGTGTTACAACTTCATTTCCAATGAGAAGTGTAATGGCTCTACAAGTTCAGCCATAGGAGTCTTCTTGAGACATAAGCACATCATGTGAACATTTTTGTACCATGTGGGCATCCCCAATAGAAACGCCTCCACTAACACTGAAAACAAGCGCTAAGTGGACTACCAACAACAGGCTTAAGTGGAATTAAGCCTCCAAACTTGGTTTTCTAAAATGGATAAGGGGAAAAGGGGGATTTGCATAGGGGATGCAAATTCACTCTTATACATTTTTGTCCCACTTTAGCAAGCACGAGTAATAATGAGTGCTTAGTAAAATAGATCAAGAAGAGAGTAGAATGAGAAATGTATACCTAAATCATCGAGGAAGCAGTACTCGGTCTAGTGTACTCGAAGGTGTAGGAAAAGCAAAGGAATCCATAGCTGCTCAAAACTACGAAGTTGGAAAAACAATGTGTCTTGTAGGCTTGTAAACCTACAAGAAGGAAATCCCCAAGATCTCTCACGTGAAGGAAGCCCCAAGGAAGCACCCTACAAGTCCCCAATTTTGTAGGAAAGGTATTATCCATGAACTCAAGCTTGAAGAATACCAAAGGAAGTACCAAAGGAAGTGTCCTATAGGCTCTCAGTCCTATAGGAAAGGTATTTTTCATGAACTCAAGCATGAAGAACACTGAAGAAGTGCCCTACAAGTTCTCAATCCTGCATGGGAGGTATCCCCATGAAATCAAACATAAAGAACACCAAAGAAGTGCCCTACAAGTTCTTGGTCTTGTAGAGGAGCCACCCCTAAGATCTTTCACATGGAGGAAGCTCAAAAGAAAGCATCGTACAAGTTCCTGGTCTTGTAGGGAGGTATCCCCTAAGATCTCTCGCATGGAGGAACCTGAGAAAGTGGAATCCATAGATTCAGTAAGTGGCAGCATGTCTACTCACAAATAAAACATGTCAAAAGTGATTGGTCATGCAGACAATCAATAAGTAAAACTTTCAAAGGGGTCCCTTGGGAACCCTTCAAGAGGAGAGGGGTCCACTCAAGGGGTGCACTGTTTGGAAAGTAAGGTCTAGTCAGGCTGCTCCCAAGCTATACATAATAGGGAAAATGGAATAAGCGTAGTTGGGTTGCCCCTAGGCTAGACATGTAAGAATTCCATTTGGAATAGAGGCTCTAAAAGAAGGGTCCCTTGGGAACCCGCCATGAGGAAGAAGGGGGGTTCACTCAAGGGACACACAATTCAAAGCAATCATTCATCTTAGAGCAATTCATCATCAAGGAATCCTTTTGAAATATGTTCACTTCATCAAGGAATTTGAAAGGAAGGATATTCCCCCACATGAGGGGAAATAAAAGCTATTCCCACTTCAGAGGAAGGTCTTAAAGTCCCTTCTTTACAAACCCATGATGAAGGAAACACAATTCGTTAGGGTTCCAAGTTGAAAATTCACTTCTAAGGAAAAAATTGTGAAGAATTTTGAGAAAAGATTCATTGGAAACAAAATAATTTTCTAAAAATCAAAGTGTTGATGAGGAGCATTGTCACACATAGGAGGGACAAATCAAGCAAAGAAGAGAGAAAGATAAAGAGAACACAAAACAAAAAGAAAAAGTACAAACAAAAGACATAGGGGGATCTGGTTTAGTGGGGTCAAATTTGTCTGAGCTCATATAATAATAGGTAATTGCAATGCAAGGTGAAAGATCATCAATCCTCAACTAGATCAAGATAATGCATGGAAATAAAAGTAAAAATTAAAAAAAATTGGTCAATATAGAAGGGAAGCACAAATGCTCCCAACATTTTGCATCGTCCCTAATTTATCAAAAATCAAGCACAAACATGGAAGAATGATGATAAAAATATAAGGTTTACGACACAAAAACCATGCATGTATACACACACCAATGGGGGTGACAAGGTTCATCTAGGCATACATAGCACAAGCATAGCGGAACACATCACAAAATGCACACACACAAGATCAAGAAAGGGCCTCCTCCTAACATTGATCAACCAAAATTTCATCCACTTCCCAATCCAAATCCTCATAAGGGGAAGGAGGATGAACTTGCAGTGGTGGGATGTTAAGAGGAGGATCATCTAACCCTCCTGCAACAAGGGCCAAGGAAGAGTACCCGTTAAGGTCCTCCCCACTGAGCTCTTGTGGAGTCAAAGTCATTGATTTCATGAAGATCATCGATAAGGCTAGAACCTCATCCACAGAGTTAAACATGCACCCCATAGGAGTGCCATGTCTTACTTCAATGAATGGGATGGGTTGTTCCTAAGATTCACTGCTAATCTTGCTAAATGACTCAGGAGCAATGACAAACTCAAGAGAAGTTAGGATTGGTTTTGTTAGAAGGAAAAAACAATTCAACACAAGACCACCATGTGATGAAATTGGGCTCCTCTTACACCCTTCATTACTAGAAGGACCATCCTTCACCTCTTTGTTCATTGGAGGAGATGAACTTCCCATAGACAAAGCTAGGGGTGTAGAGGAAGAGGAAGAAAGAACCACACTGAATACAATTGAGGTATTAACCATATCCATGAGCTTCAAGAAGGGTTCAATATCTAGAATGTACATTAGCAAAGGGGGTTCTATTGAAGGAGCGAGGAACACCTACATCCATTTAGGGTTAGGCATATTCGTGCTTTCAAAGGAAGTTGGGAGCAAACCAAACTAGAGAGAAACAAAAGGAAGGGAGGAAGAAGATGCTATAGGAGATCCTAAAGTAGGAGTAGTCATTCCTTCCTCGTTTCTTTGTGAGGTGGCTTGCTTGGCTAGGAGAATCTTTCAATAGAGCTTGCATTCATGTGCAAGGAAGTTTCTACAGCTCTTATAGTTAGAGGTTGTAGTTTGTGAAGGGACAAGAGGTTCCTACTCAACCATAGGAATGTCCACTATGGTCGTTTTAGGTGGAGGAACAGGGTCTTGTACGGGAGAAGGGGGAACAGGCTAAGGAGTGATAGGAGGATTTGACTTGAGAGCCTTAGCAGTGGACCTATTTCTACTCACTACCTTAGAAGTAGGAGTGGTAGGAGGCCATGGATTGAATTCTCTGCAATAACCTTTCTTTCTATCATAAAAATAATACCATAGTCTAGGAAATTCATTAGGGAGGTTCATGATCTTGATCTTGGGCCTACACCAAGGAGGGATTATTGAACTTAGTGGGTAGCCACCAGGTCTTCTCATCCAATACTCTTCCTAGGAAAGGGGAGAGGATAGGGCAATAAGGGAAAAGGTCACCTTTTCTTTACCTTTGCGAGAAGAAGAGGGAGTCGTCATAGGTTTCTCCTCTTTCTTCAGGGAAGAGGGAGTGGTCAATGTAACCTTCTCTTTAGCTTTGTGGGAAGGAGAGGGAGCTAGTGTGGACCTCTCCTTATCTTTCAAAGAAGGAATAGTAGTCAGCACCAGCTTTTTATTCTCTTCTTAGGAGAGGATGCAACTGATTGCTTTGTCATTGGAAGAGTCAACTTTGGCTCCCCTTTGCCCTTAGTTTTATAATTTACATAGTTTTTGTAAAGTAGGTCCATACTCAAAGGAAGTAGATTGACTGGGGAGGGATAGAAGTGATCCAATGAATATCCACCATGAGATACCAAGGGTTGATATCTGGTGTCATGTACTACATGCACAACACCCTCATGGGAAAAATTTAAACAATTGTGAATAACAAAGGAGTTCCCATTCATGGAAGCTAACTAGGGAATACCTAGATTCAATATCAATAGATTTGACTCCAGGATGACATTGAATACTATGTCAACAATCCTAGGTCCAACCAGGATAGACAAAGTAATCGAACCATAGGGTTTAAGACTCATACCATTGTGTGTATGGATGGTAGATCTTGTTTCTTCATATTTTCCCTTTTGTAGTGAATTTAATACTAATGTTTCTTTAGTAATAACATTCACACATCTCATAGGGTCAATCAATACTCTTGTCACAATGTTCGCACTGACATGAGCCAAAATGTAGAGAGGTGAAGGTTTGTTGTTTAAGGGAAAATATTGTGATGTAAATGTAATATCTAGCAAACTGAGTGTGGGTGGAAAAATGGACATTACTATGACCATATTAACATAGGCCTTAGGTTGGGTATTAGAATCAATAGGATCAACAATCATATTAGCAAAGTGATGGAAATGGGTCCATGTATATCTACAATTCACTATTTTCCTTTGCCATTGATTTGTTAGTGTTTTGTTTATTCCCATTAAGATGAATGGTACCATCTTTGATGTGGTCTTTCATCTCATGATGTAGCTACACAAATCATTGAGTATCATGTCCATTAACATGATGGTACTGACAATAAGTGCTCCCATCATACCAATTAGGGTAAGGTTCCTTAACAAGCTTAGGGGTTAGCAAAGTTATGATCTTATCCTTCAACAACTTTTTTAAGATGGAAGTATAAGATTCTAACAACTTTGTGAACTTCTAGTTGCATTTGAGGCTATTGTCATCAACAATGACTACTACATTCACAATGGCTTTACCTTTCCTAGAGATTGATATGATGGATTTTCCCTCAAAATGGGAATGCGAAGAGGGTCCCTTGAACTAAGCAACTAATTGTTGGTACTCTTGTAAAGCTACACAAAAATACAAGAAAGAAGGGTATTCCATCAAGGAAAACTTTTCTTGCCAAGGCCTTTATAAGATTCCTATGAACACCTTCTATACATTAGAATCAAGAAGCTAGTATGATATTTGTGAAATAAGCACTTGATAACATGCTATAAAATTAGTAATCTTTTTGTTATCTCCTTGTTTACATCAGACAAGATTTGAAAAGGTCATGTTTGGTCCAATGTTTTCTTGGAATTGTCTAAGGAACTGATTTATGCATTGATCAAATGAGAAGATGGAGTTGTTAGGTAAGGAACAATACCATTCAAGTGTTGTTTCCTTGAGAGATCAGGGGAATATTTTAGCCATCAATGCATCATGATGGAAGAAGTCTATTCAAAGGGTGTTAAAGGTAGACACATGCATCTATGGATCTACCTTACCACCATACTTCTCAAATTTAGGGATCTCCATTCCTTGGGGGAACAGACTATTCAAGATGGCCACTAACAATTGGCTATGTTAGAAGAAGGGCTAGAAGATAGGTTGGGAAGAAGCCTGAGAAAGGTTCGCTAATTGTCTTTGCATCTTACCCATGTTATGAAGTAGAGTATTCAAAATAAGGTTGTTGGAAGAAATAAGGCTAGAAGAACATTGTCCAAATCCATAACCAAGTCCACCTCTAGAACCGTCACTGGTATAACTTTCACTAGAACCACTACCAGAGCTGCCACCACTAGTAGAGCCTTTTCCAGAGCCACTGCCATGACCTCCACTAGAACCACCTCTACCAACACTACCTCCTCTACCAAATCCACCACCATGACCAAAGCCACTACCACCTAGTCTACCATGACCTCCACCACCAGAGGCAATAGAAGGAGTAGAGCTAAAGCCCAATGGGACCTTATTCACTTTGATAGTTTTAGGTTGCTTAGGGATGGAAGGGATACTAATGGAAGGGACTACATTGGCCATGTAAATGGAAGTGTGAGGCATTGATACCCCTAACTGTCTCTCATTCTCTTTGAAGGTGACTCCTTGTGCAAAGCTAGGGTTGCTTGAAGGAGCATATGCTTCGGCGAGACCAAGGAGACTACTTAGAAACTATATGCTTGTTCAATATTTACCCATTATATGTCTTAATTCAATAACAACCTGAGTAGCTCTAGCCATCTTTGGATTTCTTTCCAAGTTGTTGTCTAGGTCACCTAACCCTTTAGCAAGGGCGTACACATATTCAGTAGGGATTTAAACGGCCTCATGCTCATCCATCGATAATGGTGTGGGAGATGCAAGAGGAGTGGGAATGTGATTAGTTTCATCATAGAATCCCATCTCATTCCTTGATAACTACTCCTACATAGCCAAACTAACAATAGGACTAGAGAAAAGGCCTATAGATACCAACCGAGACCTTCATCCTATCCATCAGGAGGTGATGTACACTTCTCATGATATTCCCAGAAGTTGTGGATTGGGTTGTGATTCTCATAAAATTTCACAACACACAAGAACACAATAATCATGAAATATTTGAGGGAAGTCCCAACACCATAAGATGAATAGATGTTGTTTCACATCAGGTTCACCAAAAATGTGAGAGGGGGACCACCGCGTGCAAGACCCCAGTTCACAAAGGGTCAAGATGCGATAGGCTGCCCTAACTTACCTCAACTAAATGAAACATGTAGGGTATGAGGATGATAATGATGAGGATTATGAGGTCCTACAATCATTCTAAAATCTTGATTTTTAAGATTGGGGCTAGGATAGTCAATTTTTAGGTTCAACTCTATGCCTTAGGTAGCTCTCTACTTGAGGACATCAACGCAGACTCTGGATGTCAGTGCAATACACTAGCATCTCTAAAGTGAACTATAGTCCATATGGTCAGACAACAATAAAGACAAGGTTGAACTCACCAAAATAATTAATGGCCTAGCTACTCAACTAAAAGGATATAATGAAACAAGTAAATAAATGAAGTATTCTCTAATATTATAAAGTATAAAAGAAAGTGTAAGAAGATTAAGAAGGATCTCACCAAGAAATTTGTTCGCTATTTGATCTTCCTCACAACATGCACACTTACACACATCAAGAAGGAAAATGTTGGGAGGCTAAATAGGATCCTGCCTTAGTCAAACCCTCTTTTAGGTGTTTCCACCTCCATGGAAAGCTAAGGAAATGAGATAAAGAAATAGCGTAATAAAGAAAATACGAACACTACAAATTAGTACTATGCTTCTCAACCAAGTGATAGAGGAAAGGAGAGGGAAGCTTACCACCTCCACCAAGAGCACTCAAGGCTGCTTGGGGGAGAAATGAGAGGAACTCAAGCCTCTATTGCAATGGCGTGGTCCCAAATGTGCTCTACCAAAGTGACAAAGTGAAGCTTTGGCTTCATTGGAATGTTTGAATGCTTAGAGTAAGAGTGTATGGATGCAAAAGTGTGAGTATGGAAGCTTGGAGTGTGCAAGAATGAAGGCTTGATCTGTTGAAGATTTTGTGAAGAGTTCTAAAGAGTTGGATTGAATGTTGAATGGGTGAATTTGAAGAGGGATTGAAGAAAAAAAAAATATTTGGGTCGGTCGACCAAAGGGGGCATTACAACTTCATTGCCAATGAGAAGTGTAACACCTCTATAGGTTCAACCATAGGAATATGCTAGGGATGTAAGTGCATCGTGCAGACATCTACACATCATGCAAACATCTATGTGCCATGTAGGTGTCCTCGATAGAAACACCTCCACTATCACTCACAATAGGTGCCAACTAGATCACCAATAGTTGGCTTAAGTGGAATTAAGCCTCTAAACTTGGTTTTCTAAATTAGATAAGGGAAAAAAGGGGATTTGCATAGGGGATGCAAATTTTATCTTATAGAGCTTCACTTTGGGCTCTTATTCCAGCTAAACTATTCTAAACCAAATTACAGTGGTCTAATACCACTTTTGAGATATTGTATGTAGAATACTTTCCTTTTATCCATATCTCTTCTCCTTGTAGGTGGGAAGCATTTCTCTTAACAGATCATCTACACCACTTTTTCTTCAAAAATTGATACTAATTGTTGATATCAATATTTGCAGTAGCTATCTACTATATGTTGATATTCTTACTCTCTGATGAGCATTTCAAAGAGAAAGATTATGACCATGAATTTGCAACCATCAAGTCATTAGAAATTTTTAAAATATATTTTACCTGACTTGATCTCCTTCTTCATTTCCACAGATGAATGAAACACCAATTTAGCTTCCCCTAGAACCATTTCCCTATCACTAAGTATGAGTGATGTGGGACCTCACTTGGTGCCTCTTTTTGAAATTTAAATCTCCACACCTTCTTGAGCTTCTTAAATCTTTCTTGTTAGCCTTCCTCTTAGGAATATGTGAGCCTTTGTTCACTTTTTGGGACACATTCTTCTTCTTATCATAATGCACTATTGGTGTTACATGATTTAATCTATAGTCCTTAGATTTGTGACCAAAGTTATCACATTTGTAGCACACTATATTCATAACTACAATAGGATCAAATGAATTTATATTTACATATTTAGTTCTCCTTCTAGGTGCAGCTCTACATTCTCTAGCCCTATGAAAAAATTGATTATAGGTATAACAATAACAATAAAAACATGGGGAGTACCTAATCATAGTGTTTCTCTGAGTAGGATGAGGTGGTCTTCTTTTCCTTTTCTTCTTCATGTATCTCATCCTTGTCAATCTTTATTTGTCAACTCCCTTTGTGTGCCGATTTTTTTTTAGTTTTCTAGGAATTGGTTTCTCCACCATCTTCTTTGTTGTGGGCTTCTTTTCTCTAGTATGTTTCTTCTTATCAGTACTAGGTTTCATTTCTTCTTTTTTTGTGTTCACCTTAGCAATTCCTTTATCTATTTTCCCATTTCTAGAGTTACTTTCTTTGGATCAACTTGTGGAAGCTTCCTCTTTCTTTGTGCAACATCTTTCTTCTACTTTAAATTTGTCATACAAGTTTGTAGAATTGCAGTTAGTGGAACTCATTCCTTTCACAAACCCAAGGCTAGATTTTTCTTTTGGTTTTGATGGATTTTGTGATTTCATCAAGTATCTTAGAGCCACCTTTCAACTTTAGGCCTTTGTCAATCTACTCTTTAGTTATTTCTAACTCTTTTCTCAATTCCACTATTTCTTCCACCTGCTTCATGCATCTTTCTACTTCAAGGTCTAGTTTGGACTTTATTACTTATTCAACTTATTTAGCTTCTTCAACTTGAAGTTTTAGATTTATCACCAACTAATTGGATTCCCTTAGCTCTTGAGTGATTTTATCAATCTCTTTCTAAACATTCTTTTTCAAATTCTTGTTTTCATCCAATTTATACTATAGTTCTAATTCAATTACATTTTTTCTCTTAGAATTTTCTTCTTCCACCTCAATCTTCAAGTTGATCATCATCTTATTAGATTCTTCAAGACTTTTGGTCTGCTTATCAATCTCTTCTTGTGCATGCAACTTTTTTTCTTCATTCTCCTTCTTCAATTCTTTGATCTCATTCAAAGCATAGATGAGACTTCCTAGGTCAACCTCTACTTCTTCATCACTAGACTAATCAGGCATTGTACCAAAATCCATACATAGGAATTCATTCCCATTGATCCCACAAGAACTTGTATAGTCATCATTTGATCCACCAAAAACATTTGATAACTTGTTTTCTCCTTTTATGTGTCGATCCTTCTCAACACTCTTTTTACTTATGCATTTTCTAGAGCCTTTCTTATTAGTCATTTTTTATTCACTCTGCCATAATATACTCAGGAGCTAATTAATCTTCTCTGAGGGAACCTAAGCCTCTGATGCCAATTCATGGAACATAATGATCTACTAAGAGGGGGGTGAATCAATAGATACTAAAACTTTAGCCCTAAAAAACTTAATGGAGACTACCTCCTTAGCTCCAAATACCTTATTCATATTTTTTATGCAAACTATTACTGTGTAGATGGAAAACTAAAGATCCAAACATAAAAATTCAAATAGAAAATCAACACACACATTCCCACAACACCAAATATACGTGGAAAACCCAAGATGGGAAAAACCATGGTGAGAAATGTTGCTTGAGTCTACTACTCAAATCATGCTTCACAATCCAAATCTTTGTTACAATGTTTAGGGCTACAACCCAAGGATGCTTCAATGCCCTAATTTAGAAGCCAAAACTTCAAGGATGTTGCAACACCCTAATATTAGCTACAACTCAGTACAATGAGGCAACCACCTCTATGATAACAAAAACAAGTATGCATAAGACTTGATTCTACAAAACCTAATCATGCATCATTTCATTTAGTACATTGTTGCACTTTCTACAACTCACACTGTGTTGCTAAAGTTGCACTATCAACAACATACACCTCTACTCTGCACATATTACAATTACTATTATATCTTCCTACTCTACTCTTCTTTCCCTCTCTATAGTGTCTCATACATTTGCGCTCACCTGAATGAAAACCTAGATAATAATATTTATTATGTCTAGGCTACACACATATGTGCATTCATTGCCTACTACACTTCACTCTCTCTTTCTTGTAGACTTATTACATCACCCCACTTTTCTTATCTCTACAACATACTTGAAAATTTGTACCTCTATTCAGTACACCATGAAACTATAGGTTGTTCTCTCTATTCATACACACTTTCTTTAGACCTCTTACTTTAACAATATTTGATTGTCTTCTTTCTCCACCAACCTGCAATCTCTACCTCAAGATTCTCTCCCTCATCCAGATCATATCTAGGTTATTGTTAGGGTTTTCTTCGCATACTAACTTCAATAGAAAGATTCCTTTTCCTTCAGCCACACACCACCACTCATCATTAAAACATCTAATAAGGTTTACCAAATATCACCATACATTGCATTGAGCCTCCCAACATTTAGTTCTATTATAGAGAATTTTCCTTCATTCATTCTCTGTCAAACCTAGGAATTAGATATGCATGTAATGCATTCTTATGTTCATTCGATCTAATTCAATATTGATTACATCTATATTCTAGAATATTTTGTTAGGTTATATCACATATATTATTCTACATCATAATTGTGCATCGACCCTCACAACATTAAATTGTGTCTAAGAATTTTCTAAGAATAGCAACCCATGAAACCCTAGAATCAAATATGTATTAAATTAGTTTCTCTGACTATATGATATGATTCTACTCACCATCTCCCTTGCAAGTTGTGTCGCTACTTAGCTAATCAAATCTTCATTGACACTGGTCACAAGTGCAGTTGGGCCAATTAATTCCTTCTTATGTGTTGATTACCAATCAAAAGCCTCATTCACATTGTTGTAGCCATTTCATATCTCTAATTTTGAATTTTGGCCTTCAATCTTCTTTATTCATGCCATTATCGATTGGATCTCTATTCATCTAGGCAACTTTAAAACATAGCCATTCAATTATCTATTTTAAATGTGCAGCATTGATCCTTTACTCACTAGCAATCATCGTTAGATCTATTACTTTTGATTTCTTCCATGAATTTCCTTCATACATTTTTCACCATACGTGAGTTCCACCAAGACATGCATCCAAAGCTCTCTACCCTCATGAGCTTTGACAACAAACCCACACAAACCTTGCAAGATTTGTAGGTTTTTTCCATTGTTCATCCACATTAGCATTCAACATTGTGACCTTCGCTTATTTCTTTTCCAAGTCCCACCATCTTCATCTATGGTCAATATCCATCCACCATGGATTAATCTCCACTATTTTCTACTAACTCCATGGGATTTATCCAAAATACACCAAAAGCTTAGTGGAATAGATGAGCATTGTCAGATCTTCTTAATCACAACCATTGATCATACACTATTACTCATGGCTTTGACGTGATCATTCATTGCCACTTTTCAACATAAAATCACCTTCCACTTCATCACCATGTCACTACATCATCATCACTATCATCCATGTTATTATGACTAGGTCCTTCATGCCTTTTGAGCACCTTCTTTACTATTGGGTCCCACTGCAACATCCTCCTTATTGGATCCTACATGGAATTATACCTTCTCATCGCCATGTTACATCCTTTCATTCACACTATCGCTATGACACTAAAAATTTGAACTTAAGAACCTCTAGTCAGTTGTTGTGAAGTTCTAAAATACTATGACTCACCAACAACACTAAGTCTCTAAGTCATAGGGTTATGAAACTTTATAACCCCATGACTTAAGTTAGAAATACTTGGAATCCCACAACTTAGGAAATATTATAGTTGTTGAATATTTTTTGGGCCAATAGACATAAGGTGAAGGGGTTGGCCACACTTATGACTTCAAATACATAAGTTGCAACTTATCTAATTTGTAACTATTGATACATAGTCAACAAAAAAATGGACTTTCTGTTCATGATGCCATGATTGTAAACCTCTTAGGTTTTAAGAGATAAACCCTAAAACACCTTAGAGTAGAAATAATTCATTTTTGGGCACATCCTTCACTTTCTGGACCTACAGAGCACATCACTAAAATGATCTAAAAAAAACTTATATATTGAATCTAGAACCTAATTTACTATCAAATACCCAGAAGAAATTGTTGTAGAGATATGACAACATTTTGTCAACTATGCAACATATTGAGCAACTTGCTCTTTTGCACCAACAACTAATCCACATACTTCCAAAACTAGATTTACTACTCTCACATTCATCCTTTGTACTTCATATCATTTAGGCACACCATTGATCTATCATCATGCCAACATCTCCCTTGCATGATCAATTCTATACTCTTTTGACATCAATGACACTTTGGCATTAATGCCAACATACTGCTTAGGATCAGATCCATTCTCTCCATCTAATCCCCTTTTGACATCAATGACAACATATTTCCAATAGGACCCATATGCTAAAGGTGATGTATGAGTCCCATATCATTAAATCTAAACCATACAATCCAAAAACACATGAATTATGATTGTATGTTTGTAAATATTGAGATTAATCTTAGAATGATGCATTAATTAAGGCTTGTGGATGCAAAATAAGTCTAAATAAGGAATAAAGAATCCCAATTAATTAATAAAACCATAGATTAGTATGAAAGTGCAAGATAAAACCTTACAACACCATAAATAAGGTACAATTAAGTCCATTTAGATCACAAGGGCCCAAACAAGTTTGAAAATGTAAAGGGATACATTTTTCTACACTACACTTAGCCCCCACTTTAGTGAGAGGAGCAACTTGCTTCAAACTCACACTAAAGTAGATGAAATTACATCAATAGGGGTTGAAATTATCAATGCTAGTAAGAGAGGAAAACAACAACCAAGAGGGTTACAAAAGCCTCGAAGATCAAGATCCTATGGAAAACCAACATAGGTGCAAAATAACACACATGAAAATAATGAATGAAGCAATAAGAAGGAACAAGCATACACTACTAAAGACAAAAAAATAAAAAATAAAACAAAAAAGGGGTGGATCAATATTCAACCATTTTCTCTACACATTGTGGATCAGATCTAAGTTGTTTGTCCAAATATGCATGCTCACTCTAAGGAAATGAAACTTCAAGTAGTCCTCTAGGTGAGTATCCAAAAGAGTGAGAGATATACACATGTGTTTGGTATGCACTCACATAAACAAGCAAGTGGTGATGGGAAATTCATGCCTAAGCTCAACTCCCATACATACAACCACACCAAAGCTATACCTCCTGATAACTTTGATAAGGCACCTCACAACAATGGACTTTGAGCTTCATGAGGCAAGCAAAGCTTTGTATGCTTGAAACTCATGAACAAACAAGATGGCTCCAAAAGCAAGAAAAGTGTGTAATTCAAGGTGGCCATATAACCAAAAATGAAAAATGAAAAATAGTGTAAGGTATGTTCAAAGGATTTTTTCTTAGGCCATGAAAGGTCTTAACTTATGGAACATTTTTCCTAATGTCTCTAAGAGAGTCCCAATTGAAGAATAGAAGATTCAAAACTTAGGGGATGTAGTGTGCCACATCAAGCCACTAAGAGGAATATAATATGCTAAGAAATATCATACTCTTGAGGGACATTACACCCAATGTCACCACAAAGAAAAATATGCATCACATGAAGTAAGAAGACTACACAATGAAATGTGAAATTCAAAATAATAATGCCAATCTATGCCATCACTTTAAAGAAATTGCTAAACACCATGTTGTGAGAAATTACTTTAAAGTAGAAAATGATAAATTCTAACAATAAAAAGGACATGAGAGCCTAGTTGGAAATCCCTGTGCCAATCCATATGTTTCTAAATAATGCTACATCATGAAAAAGGAATGGGTTTCTCCCAAAATGAAACTCCAAATACATGATGGATCCATGGATTTTGGGTCAATATGTTTTTGCTACAATGCTTTTAGAGAGCTAAAAAGTGTCATCATCCCCAAAATACTCATAGAACTAGAAGAATGACACAAAGAGAGAGAAAAAAAAAAACCTTTCAAGTCAACATGGAAGGGACATGAATCTCTCAACGCCTTGTGTTATCTCCAAAAATAAAACACGAGACAAAGAAAAGATAAAGGAAAAGTGTTTGGGTCAATATGAAAGATACATGAGTATCTTGATGCCTTACGTCATCCCCAAAAGGAAAACATAAGACAAGTGAAAAGATAAAATGTTGACATAGAGAAGAAGGTAGATACAAATAGAGGAATTCCATAGAGAGAGAGAGAGAGACATAAAACAAAAAAATACGATGGATCACATTATGCACATGAAATCACTCACAAAATATGAAAAAGAAAATAATGCAAGAGACTAGTAAGGCACATGTGATTCAACCTATTAGCAGGTTGTCTACATCCCAATCATGTTCATTGTATATAGAAGGAAGAAAACTAGCCAAAGGGGAAATAGCAAGTGTTGAACTAGGGTCATGATCAAGTTCAACACTCTTCTTAGGAGAAATATTATTTAAGCTCATAGAAGAGGAAAACAATGTATTCAATTTTTTATGCACTTCTTCATCAATCTTAGCAATCTCATCATTGTCATCCAAGTTACTCACAATGGGAGGTTGAATGATAATTTCTAAAGAAGGATTTAGCTCCTATTGTTGTATAGGATCTTTTTATTGTAGAAAATAGGGAGACTCATCATGTATTGCTTCAATCAAGTTTGGATGTTTATTTTCTTTTCTTTTTTCTTCATTTAGGCTTCAAGCAAGAGCATGGAATTAATTCCTACACTCTCTAGCATTTTTGTTTCTTTTAGTACATTTTTCAAGTTATGTTTGTGTAGGAGTGGGTTTTTCAACCATAGGTTTCTTTTCTTCCCTAGGGGAGGAACGAAAGGAACCAAGGAAGGTTGTTCAACCACTTTCTCTTTAGCTTTGTAAATTTTTTTAATCTTTGGAAGCATGATTGGATTGCTTTCATTATCTCTTGGTTGTTTATAGGAGATAGGAAAAGGATTGGTCTCAAGTTGGTTTTGGTTGTTTGGAATGTATTTTGGTTCAATTATAGTTTCTTAAAGGATGGTAGGCTCAATCATAGGTTGAGGCATGTTTGTAAGGGATATTTTTGCTATGCATTTCGCTTTGAAATTTTGATCGGATTTAAAAAATAATTCTTCTCAAAGTTTAATAGGTTCCATAGACTCGAGCCAAAAGAAATATAATAAAAATTTCCCATAGGAAGATAGAAGATTAAAGCCACTATGGTGCACTGTAAAGATTTCATTGTCAAAGGGAAACTTTAAGCATTTATGCATGGCGGGATGAATTTCATGAGTGTAGCCATGGGTAACCAAGCTTCACATGGAATTGGTCTAATGTTGCGATGATGGAAAATGATACATCTAATTTTTTTAGTCCTATTTGTAGAGGAAGGGTGATTGATCCCATCTTAGGGCAAGTGAAACCATTATGTGTCTTTATCCATGCTTTTAGTTTGTCATATGTTTCTTAACATAGTTCATTCACAAGTAAGAATTCCTCAATGATCACATTCTCTCCACAAATGGGATCAATTAATATCCCATTACTGGGCTTGTAATTGATTTAGCTAGCTACGTAAAGATGACCATCAGGTGCATTTCTAATTATATTTTTAGATGGTAAATCAATATCTAAAGGATTTTTAGTTTATCCCTTACGAGGTTGAGTTTTGATCAATGCAAGCAAACCATCAATAGGTTTTTGTTCATTAGTATCTATAGGACCTTGTTTATTAGTATCCATGTTTTCATCATTCATATCAACATTCATCACATCATTCTTCATAGTTTCACTAGCTTTGGAAAGTGAAATATTATGATTTGGCATGGGGTTGGTAAATATTTGTAAATTTTGGTTAGGAGGGGGAACAGACTTGTTTCCTTGACCATTAACACCTCTAACTAAGAGCTTATCAAAATCAATGAGGTCTTACACAAGATGTTTAAGACACTTGCAATGTTTTGTATCATTTCCATTTTGTTGGTGATAATGGCAATAAGAATTTGATCTAAAATTTAAAGGTAAACGCTTATTAGGATTAGGATTTTTAATGGCAAGAAAGGTGATCATTTTCTATTGTAAAAGCTGTGGCATGGTGTTATGAAGGGTATCGGGTAAGGGAGTAAATTTTCTAGTGGGATCCCCAAATGTGAAAGGAGTTGTCTTCCTTATAGTGGCCACTTGGGTATCAACTTGTTGAGTTGTTTGTTGAGGGGGATTAATTTGAAGGAAGCCTTTATTTTTTTTTCTAAAAGGTTGGTAGTTTTTTTGGTTTTTTTATTCAAACTTCTCAAGTTGGCTAGAGGTAGCTTTTTTTTCACAAATACTAACTAAATTTTTGATAATTGTGAAGGGTAGTACACAAGTTTATGAAGGAAGGAAACTTCATCATTGTAGTGTCAAAAAAATTTCGTTCATTACATTTTCACACTTATTTGGGCCCATGTGAACTAAATGACCCTAATTTTTCCTTATTTAGGGTGGTGTAAAGTGTTTTCTTGCACTTTCACTCCCACTGATAGATAGAGCACTTGTCAGTTTGTTAGTTGGGGAGCTAGGATCACAACTAAACTATATTTGTTGCCTCATTGGCCTTCTCAACCACAAGTTGTGAGAACCAGGGGCAAGCGGAGATAGATTGGTTTGAAGCTCCAATTTTAGGTGAGGGTAAGTTTGGTTTCTTCATAGGATCCAGATGATTGACAAAAAATGATCAGGAGGAACTAGGCCTAGGTTTTCTAGCTCCAAAATAGTTCATCAATGTAAGGACTCACCCGACACTAAGAAGAGGCAACTGACAACTGAAAATAGAGGGGTTGACTTGACACACAATAATGATTTTTTCAATAAAGAATTGGTGGAACCTAGCATATCACTCATACTCGAGAAATAATAAGACTTTTGTTCTAGCTAGCTCCAAAAGACCTGCTATAGTTCTGCTTCTTCCAGCCCACCATTAGGATACACCTATAAGGTATCATGGGTGGGCTTCAAACACCTTCAAGTCCATTAATAAATTAGGCTTCTTATGTCTTATCTGGCCCTATTTTTCATCCACAAGCCTTATTTAATGCATCTTTTTGAGTATAATCCTGACACATATGTAATGACCAATCATGAATTAATGTTTTTGGATTGTATGGCCTAGATTTAATGATCTATGACTCATATGCAACCTTGGGTGTATTGTTCCCACCTATGTTTTGGAGCCCTGATTTAGATTTCATATTAATCTTAATATTTTCTTGAAAAATGTATCCCAAGCTTAGCCTAATGGGACTCATACACCACTTTTGGCATATCAGTCCCACTTAACTTATTCCTAAATTAAATTCAAATTCTTGGTGGGATTTTATTCTCCTAGATCTGATGTTGGCTTGTAGTGTTGTAATTTTGAGAAATTTTGCATAAACAAGTATAAATACAAGGTCTTTTCACATATTTTCTCCCAATCTTTCAAGTATTCCTAAATTTTAGAAAATTAGAGATCACAAGAGGATTCAAGAGGATTCAATAGCTGATTATCAAGTGTTTTAAAGAATTATTCAAGTGTCAAGCATCATGTAAAATTCATCATGCATCATGTTTGTTTTTGAGCTAACAATTGTGATGTAGGATTTCATGATTCAAGAAAGAACTCAATTCAAGATCCATATCCATTGGATCCATTTCATACATTTTTGCAACACTTTATTTCTAGGTTTTGGTGAGTTGCATCATTACATTTTATTCATTCATCATTCATCTTTCCATTTGATTTCATTTGTTTGATTACCAAAATAGGGTTTGACCAAGGAAAATAGATTTCCACCAACAAAAAAAATCTTTCCCTCTCTTTAGTGTGTGATTTGAAGACCTAGGTCGAAGGCATATTGAAGAGAAAGATTAGAAATAAGTTGTCAAAGTTGCAACATTGTCAAAGTTGTCACCTTGTTTAGAAGATCATTAATTTACATCCATCAAGCAAAATTCATCAATTCAAATTTAGAAATCAAGTTGAGAAGACAAAGAAAATGTTGAAGAGTATATTCAAACCTTGATCCTCTAAAAAATCCAAGCAAGACTAATATGCCACTTCTGGCATATGAGTCCCAGTATAGTAGATTTTCTAGTTTTTAAGTGTTCCAAACTTATCTTCTCCATATTTTTGTTCCTACCTAGAAACCCAAATAGGACTAAATCACCCATCCTAGTGTATGAGTCCTAGTGTGCATTAAATTCAACATTTTCATCATTTTAGGTCTTCCATCAAGTTGCTACAGGTTTCTGGGTGTACCTCTACACTTTTCCAATTTATTTTTCTATTTTTCATTCATTTCTAGGTCATCTATTCAAGTTTTGCATATCATTTGGTTTGATTATTAGTTTTTGCATGTTACTTTTCTTTACAAGCCCTAGCTTGGTAGTGAACCCCCTTTTAGTCATTAATCACACCCTAGGAAACCCTAGTGCAAATATCTTCCCCTCATTTCATCCTTGGATTGAGATCTCTAGGGTTTCCTTGAATGAAAAGAGAAGAAAACTTGTTGGTCTATGTCCTAAACAATAGAGCAACAATTTTCCATCTTTCAATCATACTAATTTTATCTTGTATCTTAGTTTGTAAGTTCTTAATGAACATCCATTGAAGGTGAGGATTAGAGACCTTTAGGTCCATTTGGGAGTAAACAGATTGATAGAGTGAAATGAATTTAGTAACTTTTTCATCATATTTTTGCTTACATCTCATCAAATGGGCTAAGGTCATCTTAGGATTCATATGCACTCGAAAATGGTTTATAAAGTCTTGATCAACAAGTTCATTAAATAAATGAATTGATTAATTCGGTAATGAGGAAAACCATTCTAAGGTGGTATCCTTCAAGAATTTAGGGAAAAGCTTAGCCAAGAGCTTATCCTCAAGAATAAAATCACTACATAAGGTGGTATAAGCATAAACATGGTTAGAAGGATCTTTTTTCCTTCCATATTTCTCAAATCTAGGAATCTCTATACCTTGTGGCATTAACATTCTCAATATCTCTAAGGATAAGGGATTTATTTTGACAAAGTATGTAGGTTGGCCATTTTGATTTTAGTTTATTGTGGAAACTTTCTTTTTAAGGGATGAAATAGTTTACACAATTTGATTTATGAGGGTGTCATTTGTTGTGTTGTGTATATGTGTGCAAGGAAGCAGTGAACAAAATTCTTATGGGAGGTAAAGTGGTAGGAGATATGATGTGCAATGCCACAAAGGTACTAGAGATGCTAGCAAAAATACCCAAGGAAGGAATGACATTACTATTATGTTGAATTGTTGTTGTAACTTGAGGACTGTTGTAGGTAGGAATAGATGCAATGGTTATAGGAGGAGGAATTTGAATTCCTTCTTGGGTTTAGACATTGTTCGAAGGTAAAGAATAACTAGTGGTTGAGGTAAGATGTTTTCCAAAAAATTGAACTATGTTACATGCAAGTTATATTCCTCCTTTAGTTTCAATCATGGGTGATCCCACAATATTGTTTACAATTTTTGGCCAAACTAGACATTAAAATGACTTTTTTTAACTAAATCTTCACTTTCGGGCACCTCTAGCAACTAAGCCATAAGAAATTTAAAGATGATACAAACTAGTGATTTGTGACATTTTGTCTGTAGTTTCTAAAAAAAAAATTCAAAAAAAATGGAATTAGATTCCACTTCTTTTTCTATCTCCTTTGAAAACTAGTTGTTAACAATAAACACCATTTTTAGAGAGTGACGTTATTGGATAACACAACTTTTTTCCTACAAAGGATAAAATTCTAATTTTTTTGAATTTAGATTTGTAACTATGATATCTAGTGCATGGAATTGGTTTCATAGTCTTAATTAAGTTTCAAAGCCACACCAATTACAATTTAGATATGATTTATTGGCTAAAACATAACTTTTTGTGTATGTATCAAAATTGGATCAGGAACATCAATATCTAGTGCACTGATACTTTAAAAAAATAAAATTGATAATCTACTATTTTTCCACATGTGTAGAACAGAGGGCTTGATTTTCAGTGGAAAACCTACATTCACAAGAAATAAAAAATAAATATAATAATAAAAATAAATTTATTTAAATTATACTTTTTGGGAAGCTTATTATACTTACAAAAAAGGGTAAAAACAAAAAGTTGAGTACACGAAGATGGGAAGTTTCGGCCAAAAAAAAATCTCGCAGAAAATGCGTACGCATTATTAAAAAACGTGTATGCATTTAGGATCGGGTACCCGATCCTAAAAAAATGTGTATGCACTATCAAACGCGTACACGTTATAACACGTACGCGTTATATAATGTATACACATTTTATAACACATAAAAATTAATTATTTAAAAAAAAAAAATATTTTTTGAAATGTGTACGCATTTTAGAATGCGTATGCATTTTGAACTCAAAACGCATATGCGTTTTAGAATACGTACGCATTTCTAAAAAGTATTTTTTTTTTAATAATCAAGAAAGTAAGGAACGCATATGCGTTTTGTAATGCATACACATTTTGTAAAAACGTGTATGCATTTTTTAAATTCAAAATTCTCAACCCACATGCTACCTCTGTTTTAGGCTCAGAAAAGGCTTGGCAATCCGAGCCTTAGCCTTTGACCTACAACTAAAAAACTAAGGCAAATTGAAGAAAAATGTCCAACTTTGACAACATAGATGATGGACTTTTTTTCTGAATGAGTCTATAAAATTAAAACCCATTAGAGAACACAATGTCTACTTTCTAAATAAATATTTTTTGTTAAAATTGGATTACGTTTGCTATTTTTTAATTAATTTCTAAGCAAACTAGTCCTTAAACTTGAAATATCAGGTTTTTTTGATTTTTTAATAACTTTTTATTGGTTGATTTTCTTGTAAAAAAATTTATATGGGACCAAACTTCAGACAATTCTCTACACAATGAAAAAAAAATAGTTAAAAAATGTTTTGTTTAGGTCCAATTATGTTGTCCGTACACTTTGATTTGAAAAACATCAATTAAGGCCAATAAAAATTTAATTAAAAAAATATATATTCAACCAAAAATTACAAAAAAAAATCCAGACCAAACTCCATGTTGTTAGCTCTCTTTTCCTAAAAGTAATTAGCAAAATAATTTTATTTGGGTCAAAAAATGTTGTCCGTACACTTGCTTGGTATGGTAAAAAAATAGGGACTTTTAAAAAGTGGTTTTTATAGACCCTTATCAAAATGTAATTTCTATAAATTGGGTATTTTAATAATTTACATATTTGGAAACTAGATTCAAAATGATAAATTTCATATTATTGAATTGTTTTAAGATTCATTGTGGAAGTGCCTCAATTTTTCAGTCCAAGTGTGAAAAATTCTGAAAAACAACAAAAACATTTCCACTTTTTGAGCTTTTTGTGTACCCAACTTCTTGCATCAGCCCAAAAATAAATTTTAAATGAATTCAATTGATCCCCCAAAAGGTAAATCGAAAGTGGTTATTTATCAACATTTTGATAGGTGTAAAGGATACTCCATTATAGGTATGGCTTAAAACTAGTAGGGTTCTATCTAAGGGGGTTTGATCTAAGGTGGCTTTATCAAAACCTCTTCAATTGGAATCCTTTAAATAGAAATTTTCAAGGCTTAAATCATTATATTTTCTAAAAATATTTGATTTTAGCAAAAATCAAGATCTCCCAAAAGTTGTAAACTAGTATTTTGGGATCACCCTCATGTGATGTAAGTTATCTATGGTAGGGATAATGATGGTTGAAATTTTTTCAATGCTCACTTGATGTATTTTTTCTAAGACTTCATGGATTTGTATTATGTTTTCTTGCAAAATACTAGCAACCATTGTTTCAACATTTGTCACACTACTTGAAGGAAAAGATTTGTCAAAGGTATGGTCCATACCTAGTGAACTAATGTTAACACTAGGATTCAAAGAGCTAGATAACCCAAGATTAATGATGATTGTGCTATCGTGGGATGACATGAGTCTCGAACTACATCTCACTATAGTATTAGCAATAGGAAACCAAGTAGAAAAGCTCATACAAGGGACAATCAAGGAAATGCAAGATGCTACTAAGAGAAGATTAATGCTATCCTTTAATTTTTATTCAAATGAAATTAAGCTAGATGCAATGAAATGAAGAAAATATAACCTCTATAAACTGAAATAGAAATATAATAATAGCAACCAGAAGCACAAAAACAAAGCTTTTAATGCTAGAAAATGTAGTTTGAAATCTGAAACATGATTAAATAGCCTAGAGGGGCATATGAGTCCCAATATAGGTTTTTCAAGGATTTAAATCCTAAATAATAGTCACCACAAAATACCCAAAAATATGGAAAAACCGCCTATATTGGGACTAAATAACCCCAAAGGAGCATATGAGTCCTAGATTAGGGTTTTTGCATTGTTTTCAGTAAATTTTGTGTGAATGTTATTTTTTTTGGATGATGTCTAGACTAAGTGGAAATACAGATATCAAATGAAATTCAATGATGCAAGAGACAAAAATGCAACCTATATACAGTTTCACTAATGCAAGATTTAGAAACTCTATATGCAAATTAACTAATGCAAGACCTAATGCAAAGTTAATGCAAGGTAGATCTAGGATTATGACACACCCCAAATAAAAAACAAGGGTGTTCTAAATGTAGGTTCACATCGAGTTCACCAAAATGAAACCTATGAATTAGTATACTCCACCTTTTAGGAGATGGTTAGGGCCTATTTCACTTAGTTTCACTCAAGGAAAACCTAGAGATCTCAATCTAGTGATGGAATGAAGGAAAGAGATCTACTAAAGGTTGTCCTAGGGTATGTTTAGAGACTAAAAAGGGGGTTCACCACCAAGATAGGGCTTGGAAAGATAAATGACATGCAAAACTTAATGACAAAATCTAATGTTATGCAAAACCCAAGTAAATGACCTAGAAATGAATGAAAATCATAACAAAAGATTAGAAAAGTATAGAGGTGCACTTGGCAATCTGTAGCAACTTTGAACAAGGTTTAAATGTTGAAAATGTTGAAATTAATGCACACTAGGACTCATATGCCAGGCCAGGTGGTTTAGTCCCAGATTATGGATTTTGGGTAGGAATAAAAATATATCAGTGACAAGTTTGGAACTCTTGAAATTTGGAAAATTCATTGTATTGGGAATCACATGCTAGAAGTGGTGTATCATTCTTGCTTAGCTTTTTCAAAGGGACAAGATTTGAACCTACTCTTCAATCTCTTATTTTCCTTCCAATCTTGATTTCCAAATCTTAAATGCTAAATTATGCTCTGTAGGTGTCATTTAGTGATCTTGTAAACAAGGTGACAACTTTGACAACTTGACAACTTCCTCCAATATTGTTCTTCAATGTGTCTTCAACCTAGATCTACAAATCACACACTAAAGAGAGGAAAAAATGTTGTTTTGTTAGTGGAAAGGGGTTTTCATTGGTCAAACCACATTTTGGTAATCAAACCTTGAAATGAAATGAAATGGAAAGGAGAAATGATGAATGAAAAAATATGTAATAGTGCAACTCACCAAAACCTTACTTAAGATGTTGCAAACATGTATGAAATGGCTACACTGGATGTAGATCTTGAATCTTGCTTGAATGTTGAAGATAGTGAAATAAATGCTTGCTTGAATCATGAAACCCTACATGACAAATGTTAGCTCAAAAACAAACATGATGCATGATGACTTTAAAATGATGCTTGATACTTGAATAATACTCCAAAATGCTTGATAATCAACTCTTGAATGCTCTTGAATGCTAGAATTCTTGAATGCTTAGGTCACTATTTCTCATGAAAATTTATAGGATAAAATATGTGAAATAACCTTGTATTTATACTTGTTTATGCCAAATTTCCAAAAATTACAACACTACAAGCCAACATCAAATCTAGGAGAATAAAATCCTACCAATAATTTGAATTAATTTATTCCTAACCTAAGAGGAACTCATAGGCCAATTGTGGCATATGAGTCCCATTAGTCTAAGCTTGGGACACACTTTTCAAGAAAGTCTTAGTTTAATGTGAAATCCATATTGGGGCCCCGAAACTTAGGTGGGACCCATACACCCAAGGTGGAATATGAGACCCAGATCACTAAATCTGGCCATACAATCTAAAAAAATATGAATTATGATTGGATGTTGACAAATGTTAGGATTAATCTTAGAAAGATGCATTATTTAAGCTTGTGAATGCAAATTAAGGCCAAACAAGGCATAAAGAAGCCCAATTAATTAATAAAACCCTATATTAGTGTGAAAGTGTAAGAAAACACCTTACAACACCCTAAATAAGGTACAATTAAGCCCATTTAGATCACAAGATCCCAAACAAGTTTGAAAATGTAAAGGGATATATTTTTCTACACTATACAAGTATTGCATTATGGTCAAACTCATGCACCTTCAACAAGTTCTTGTTAAAATATCTACCCTGATATCGTCTCAAATGAACATTGGATGCCACAACAAGGTTTGAGTAATAAATAATCTTCTAGTGCATGTCAAAGTCTTGAAATATCCAAACATTAACACTCTTATGTGGGTACCTTCTAAGCCATGTTCTAGTAACAACCACCGAGCCTGTAGAGTATTCATTTTTTTCTCTATTTGTAATTGTGGCCTCCAATTTCTTTTTTTCCTCCACACAATGACACGAGTAGTAATTTTCTTCATCTTCATTGTATTAATCTATAATAAATAAATAAACATGCCCTACATTGATATGAGTAGCAAATTAGATTAAATTAGTCAGCATTACAAAAACACTACAAAGTAAGATAAAATTAGGAATTTCAAAAACTATGCAATTAGATTAGTTACCTATTTGAACTAGATCTAATATGTGATCAAAGTCAACTAATGATTCTATCTATGTCTATTCAAGAGTTTCATCAGGACCCGATACGTGTAAAGTGGGCTAAGAAAACTTAACCTCCATTTGTCAACCCACTCCTTTGACTCACACTCATTCTAGGATCCCATTGTACATGAATAACAAAAGCATGCAATCTTTCACATATGGATACTCCATAAACCTGTATTTGACCTTCTGAAAGAGTGTAGCTCACTTGATCTTTTCAATGTACAACAATCCTCATATGGTGCAATGTTAGTATCATCTATCAACCACAAAAAACTACAAACTAAAGACTTACCTTTATTACCTAGACTCATCGAAGCATTACACCGATCAATGATTGATTTTGCATTTTTCAACTTTGCATTATCCTTATACTTTAACTCTTCTCATACTATGGATTTTTTGATACATTCTCCTACACCATCATGCTCCCCTTTCCATGTTCGACCTCAAAAAAGTTCCACATATGTTGAACACATGTAATATTATGCATCATGCTAACCAATAAAACATCCATAATTTCTTGAATTATGATGCAAAGTTATCCAGCCATATGATATGTTGGTTGTATGATATGCCCCTTGTAGACAAATCATGGTAGAATAATTGAAAGCAACCTTGCACAAATTTTTTAGAATGTGTATGATCATCACTAATGTAAAATTGGTACTCCCTCAATACCTTTCTATTATCCTATGTACTATCAACTATACGAATGAATGCATGTGCACAAATATATAAACTTGTGTGTAGTTGTAATATTATGATTACACCTCACATTGTGTTTGTAGACTATAGTTCTCTAAAAAGTGAACAACTAAAACAATGCTACCAATTGGAAAGGTTTCCTTGCATTAGTTAAATTGCAAGACCAACCATCAAGCTCTATGGGTATGCCTTGCATATTCATACACTATACTATCACAAAATATAGACATAAAATAATACACTAGAATCTTTTGAATAACCAAATTACACATTTTTTCTTCTTTACCATAATTTGTATTATAGGCCACTATTTTATACTTTTCAAACTTTACTAGTTCATTTCCAACCACATGTGTACTTTCCATATGTGCACATATTGGCATATGTTGCAAGCCACCACAATGTTGACATGTGTCGTGCAAGCATAATTCCCTGTAAAACATTTGACCTTCCTCTCTTTCACATAAAATTATTGATATAAAGTATCTTGAAGATGTAGGTGGGACATGTATTCCATAGTCTTGTGGATCATTTTTAGTATTCAAATATAAACATATAGACCAATAAACATCAAAATGGTTAGAAAATTAAATGTGTACTCTACAAAAAGTAGTGCATGTGATTTATTTTAGCATAGAAAGGTTTTAGCATTTCAAAAAATCTTTGAATACTTTTAATTTGGGTATACATCTCTATAAATCTACTAAAAATTATGTTTGAGTCATATCCAAAAAATTATTTGGATGTGGCTCACAGTTTTGACTACCAATTCTCCTTCTTACCACATCCCTTTGATTCAAAGATACCCTTGTGTGATTCTTCCAAATGTCTTCAATTAGTGATCTCAATGCTTCAACAATTGGTTTATCCTTTCGTGGTATTCTTCCCAAGAATTCTCATAATTCATTGTCATTGGTGTCCTCAATTCTTTGGCACCTTTCAATGGCTTTTGATAATTTTTTCTATTTATTATCAATGCTTGACTTGTATTTCTAATGGGATGATCTTTCCTCATTTGATTACTTACTACTATCAATGTAATGATAAGTCATGTGACATTACTATCCTTTTTTTGTGAGGTGTTACCCACACTCTCATATTCACTCATTAGGTTCTTGAAAATAGATTTTTCACTTGAAGCCTTTGATGTTCTCAACCCAAGAATCTTCATCATGGACCTATACTTCATACTTCACATAATTTCAACAAATAGTTGACATCTTATGGTCTCATTTAACTTTTCAAAGAACAATCTCCAAATATTATGAGCATATCTTCCACAAGTGTCTTTTGGAATCTTACCTTCTATTGGATACAAAATATTCTCATCAACATCAATCAAATACTTGAGCTTTCTATGCAAAATTCTAGGTGGTGTTATCAAAGATAATTTTTTCTCAACATTAGGAATTTCATCAATATTTAAATGAGATGGGATAGATGGAATACCTTAAGTTAAAGATGGAATAGATTATGTACCTTGAAGTTGAGATGGTAAATATGGTGTACCTTCTTCTTCACATGTGAGTGATGATGTACTTTCAACTCGAGATGTAGTGTATAATTTCCCTCAAAACTTGACTTGTGATAGAGGATGTGTCTCCAACTTGCAGTAAAGGAGGTTCATGTTTCTCTTCATTTGGAACATTTTCTCCTATAATGTTCAATCTCCTCTTTTCACAAAGTTTCCTCATTTTTTCTCTTTTCTTTTTATTCATATCTTCTTGTTCCTCTTCAATTGGCACATCTTGTTCTATTGTGTTCAATTTCCTCTTTTCTCAAATTTTCCTCATTTGTTCTTTTTTCTTTGCATTCTTAGTTGCTTACTCCTATTGTGTTAGAGTAATCTTTGATAGTTTCCTTGACATGACAAAGAATTGTACCTGTAGCATAAAAAAGAGATAATGATTAGTTCCACCATATTACTAATCAAGTAAATAAATATCTTACACAAATTTATGAAATCACAATATATGAAAGTCCGAAAAGGGGAATCAATGAATATTCCTAAATATGAATATGAATATGACAGTCCAAAAGGGGTAGCAATGAATATGAATATGAATATGATAGTCAAAAAGGGGTAGAAATATAATTAGGACAGGGTGATGGTTGAAGGGGCTTTTATTCATAAACCCTCTGTGGTTGAAGGTAGAGTAGGGTTATGGTTGAAGGGTGGCCTAAAAAAGGTGCTTTCAAAAAAATTATGGATGCTTGGAAAAAATTTATCATAGCATAATAGTAAGCAAAAGAATAGACAACACAATGAACTATTGGAAAAAATTCTTTGGCAAACATGTATGGAAAATGTGGTAGTATAGACAAGGAAATGAGCTATTTGAAAAAAATCCTTAAAGAAATGTGGTCTCATGGTGATGTCCATCACCATCAGACCACATTTCTTTGAGGTATTTTTTTCACACAACTCATTTCCTTGTCTATGCTTTTCCTTACTATTGTGCCTTGATAGATTTTTTCCATGCATCCATAGTTTTTTCAAAAGCACATGTTTTAGGATTTTAGCCATAGCAAAAAGGAAGTGATCTATTTGATAAAATGCTTTGGTAGACATGTATGTAAAATGTGGTAGCATAGACTAGGAAATGAGCCATTTGAAAGAATGCCTCAAAGAAATGTGGTCTCATGGTGATGGACATGAGACCAAATTGTTAGTGTAATTAATTATTTAACTACACTTTAGCATACATTTACTTAGGCATTATTTATTTCCTAGGTTAATTATTATCCTTATCTTATTGAGTTGTCTTTTTGCTCAAGATAAGATTAGGGTTTTGCATTATTACATTTTTGAAGGAATTTTTATTATTTGTAAAACAATTAATTTCAATAATCATTATGTTGATTTTTGCTTGCAGATATTGGCTCTAAGGGTTTATAGAACATCTTTCATTTTTGTTCTGAATATCTATTGCATGTGATAGGTGATTTCTTGTAGGTGATTCTTGGGGACCATGAAGTTGGTTTTTCAACTTCTACATGGTATCAGAGCTCTAGACCTGTTATTTCCTATTCATGATCTAAAGATATTCTCTCACAGTGTCTTTTTTTGTGCAAGGGTTTGAAGCCAGGTTGATTTTTGGTAGATCTAGGGGTAAGCAATTTTTTTGTGCATTTTTGGGCCAAACGAACATCTCCATCAAGATCAGAGCCTCCAAAAACCCCAGAAACACCTTTCATTTCATCAATTTAGGAAAAAGTTGAAAAAAAGGCAAAAAAAATGGTCCCAAGGCCGTACAGCCTTAGGACACTATTTTTGAGGTCAAAAAATTTTAAATTTTTTTTAAAAAAACAAAGGCTTTTTAATTATTTTCAATGCCCATAGTTTTAAAGGAGGGCACCACTCGGCAACCACCCATCTGATGCTAGGCAACCACTAGCCCCTCACTACTGCCGGTGGTGATTTCAACCTCCCATGCACTGAGTTTCCATAGCCCTCGCGGGCTTCACTCGTCTGCCAAGGTTCTATGAAGAATCGTGTTCTACACACCGGCCCCCAGCCCTCCAAAGGATAAGCCCAGGTCATGTGGGTGACCATGGGCTTTGCCACCAGTGCCTAGGCCCTAGTTGCCCAACAGACAAGGGGCCATCTTTTTTTAGCCCCCAAAGCTTGCAAGTGGTCTTCTTGTGCTTCTTCGAGGTACTTTCAGTAAATCAGGCATAAAATGGGCATACAGTCTCATTTTTTTGAAAACAAGATACTAGTGGAAAGCTGATTCTGGTGCTGATCTAATGGTGCAGGATATTTTCCAAAATTTTCTAGTTTGGTGGCCTTTTTATGCAGTCAAAGTCATATCTTAGTTTTTGCACTCTAGGGGGCGTATGTTTTGCATTTGAGATTCATTTTTCACAAACGAATAGGCATTAGAAATCTGATTTAGTGCTCTACACAATTATTAGACTTATTTTCCCAGATTCTACCCCAAGTATTTTTTATTCAGTGTTTGGTGTTTTCACAATTTTCTTAATTACTTGGATGTTTTGGCACTTGGGAACCTCCTTTTCGCATTGTTAGGCTCTATTTCATTTGATCTACATGTTGTAAGGTTATTTTTCTTATATTTTGTAATTTGAAGAGTTATCATGGGTTTTCCTACTCACTATTCAATTGTAATTCTAGAACGAGGTAATTATGAGTCATGGGAAAAGGGCATACTTACACATTGTAGGTGGCTTAATATTTTTCCTTATTTGTATGATCTCATACCTGAACTAGCCACTTTAGAGGGAAAAATAGCTTGGGATATCATTAGAGATCACATAGTAGGACTTATATTGTCTAGTGTTGATGATGACACTATGTGGTCTATATCAGACATTGATTATCCCCACCCACTTTGGACACATCTTTGGGAGATCTATGGAGACCCCAATCTCTCTCCATTCCCAAAGGATCTTGCTTCAAATTTTCTCTTACCCATTGCTTAGAGAGATAATACACCCTTTGATCATGATACTTTAGAGGAGCTTGAGTATTTAGACACCCTTACATTATTTGATGGATCAGAGGCTTGTCTCACAGTTCCTACTCTTCAAACTGAGATTATACATGTATAATCTATTGTTCCTGATGACATCAGTATTGCCACATTGGCCCCTATGGATTCAGTTCAACATCATGACCATCTTGGTCATTCATTATCTATTACACCATGGTATTCTTATCTTGCAGACACATTTTTTTTGTTGAGTCTCACACAATAGATCTTGGGGATTATTTTGAGGAAATTCATCTCCTCTACTTTGACAGTCAGGTTATCACTATATGCCTACCATTATCTATGCATTCAAAGGTTGTATTTTAGGATTCTCCACATCAACTTGGATTTGGCATCATTTTTTTAGTTCAGACAGCGAGATTCTTCAGCATCCTATCATGGCACACATCTTGAGACAGATTGGTTCATCACTCTTCACAGGGTTTCTTCGATATCATCCTTTGGATCCATTTCTTCCCAAGGGGAGGAATATGATTTACCACTTCAGGATCTCCTTTTGGATTCTACATCAAGCATCTACCATTGTGAAAGGAGTTTCTTCATTGTGGGGAGGCCTTCTTGTCTCTTTATATCTCTCCTATGGAGACCATTGTATATGTACTTATATGATAGAAGCTATCTATGGGGGGTATCATGTAATCCACCTCCTATCCTTCTTTCATTAGTTCATTTCATTCTTTTCACATTCTATTTTGGGGAGGAGTTTTGTTCCCATGTGGTTTTCTCCTTTAACCTGTTTGATTTAGTTTGCATTGCATTTGTAAATGAGTACCTGATTAGGCCTTGTTGCCGAGACTCATCTCTTGCATAATCATTTTCTTCTCCCTAAGTTGCACTTATGGGGGGGTGTTGGTGTAATTAATTATTTAATTACACTTTAGCATAAGTTTACTTAGGCATTATTTATTTCCTAGGTTAATTATTATCCTTATCTTATTGAGTTATCTTTTTGCTCAAGATAAGATTAGGTTTTTGCATTATTTCCTTTTTCAAGGCTTTTGTATTATTTGTAAAACAATTACTTTCAATAATCATTATGTTGATTTATGCTTGCACATATTGGCTCTGAGGGTTTATAGAACATCTTTCATTTTTGTTTTGAATATCTATTGCATGTGATAGGTGATTGCTTGCAGGTGATTCTTCGGGACTGTGAAGTTGGGTTTTCAAATTCTACACAAATTTCTTTGAGGCATTCTTTCAAATAGCTCATTGCTTTGTCTATATTATTTGGTAAAATGCTTTAGTAGACATGTATGGAAAATATGTTAGAATAGACAAGGAAATGAGTTGTTTAAAAAAGTGCCTCAAATAAATGTATCCCATGGTGATGAACATGAGATCACATTTCGAGGTACTTTTAAATAGCTATTTCCTTTGTCTGTGTTATTTTGGATAAAAAAATTTTCTTTGGGTAGGAGCATGTATGTATGTTGTGAGATAAATAATGATCTTTTGAAAATTTCAAAATAAAATGGCTCATGGTGGCGGATATGATAACACATTTTCTTTGAGGAATTTTTCAAAACAATTCATTTCCATGTTCATGCTGTTTGATAAAATTATTTGCAGAAATGCAAAGTGAAACAGCGATAGCATAGACAAGGAAATAATTTTTTGAAAAAGTGCCCCAAGGAAATGTGGTCTCATGAGGATGGAATAGAGCTATTTGAAAAATTCTCAGTCAGGGAAGTTGTTGAGATGAGTTGGAATGAAGTTGAGTTTAAAAACATAAAGCCAGCGAAGGCCACAGGAGAACCATCGCTGGCTTAAAACCCTCAAAGAAATGTGGTCTCATGGTGATGTCAATCACCATGAGACCACATTTCTTTGAGGAATTTTTTTAAATAGCTGATGGACATCACCAAGAGACAACATTTATTTGAAGCATGTTTTCAAATAGCTCATTCCAACCATCACCATGAGACCACATTTCCTTGAGACACTTTTTCAAGAAGCTCATTACCTTGTCTATGCTTTTTATTACTATTATGCTTTGATAGTTTTTTTCCGTGCATCCATAGTTTGTTTGAAAGCACATGTTTTAATATTTTATCCATAGCAGCAAGGAATTAAACCATTTGATAAAATTGTTTTTGTAGAAATGTATGGAAAATGTGGCAACGTAAACAAGGAAATGAGTTTTTTGAAAAATTCCTCAAAGAAATGTGGTATCATGGTGATGGATATCATCATGAGACCACATTTATTTGAGGCATTTTTTCAAACAGCCCATTTCCTTGTCTACATTTTTTAATAAAATGCTTTGGTAGACATGTATGTAAAATGTGGTATCATAGACAAGGCAATGAACTATTTGAAAAAAATGCCTCAAAGAAATTTGGTGTCATGGTGATGGACATGAGACCACATTTTGTCAAGGATTTTTTTCAAATTGCTCATTTCCTTGTCTATGTTGTTTGATAAAATGCTTTGGTGGACATGTATGGAAAATGTGGTAGCATACACAAGGAAATGATTTGTTTGAAAAAAATCCTCAAAGAAATGTGGTCTCATGATGATGGACATGAGACCAGATTTCTTTGAGGCATTTTTTCAAATAGGTCATTGCCTTGTCTATGTTGTTTGATAAAATTATTTGGTAGAAATGCATGGAAAATGTGGTAGCATAGACAAGGAAATGAGTTGTTTGAAAAAATTCCTCAAAGAAATTTGGTCTCATGGTGATGTACATCACCATGAGCCAACATATCTTTGAGGCATTTTTTCAAATAGCTCATTGCCTTTTCTATGTTATTTGATAAAGTGCTTTGGTAGACATGTATGAGAAATGTGGTAGAATAGACAATGAAATGATTTGTTTGAAAAATTGCCTCAAAGAAATGTGGTCTCATGGTGTTGGACATCACCATGAGACCACATTTCTTTTAGTAATTTTTTCAAATAGCTCACTACCTTGTCTATGCCTTTGCTTACTATTATGCTTTGATAGATTTGTTCCATTCATCCATAGTTTGTTCAAAATCACATGTTTTAGGATTTCATCCAAAGTAGCAAGCTGACCTTGGGATGGGAAATGTCATTTGTAAAAACATAAAAGGGTGGATTTTCATGAGTCTTATGGTTGCAACTGCCTTAGTAGACACATGCAAAATGTGGATGCATAGACAAGGCATATGAATTGTTTGAAAAAATTCCTCAATGAGATATGTCCTCATGGACTACAATGATTACAGGATATGCATAAAATGGATTTATTAAAAAGGCTTTAAAATTTTTCTATAAAATGCAATTTCTAGGTGTAAAACCAAATTCTAAAGCAGTTTCCAACATCCCCCATGCCTACACCAAAATGGAAGCTTTGGAAAGGGGTATGCACATCCATAAGAAAAGGATTGAGAAATGATGTATTATATTACACAGTTATAACTACTCTTGTAAATATTCCTTCAAAATGTGGAAAGATACACAAGGTAGGTCAACTATTTAACAAAATTCCTCAAAGAGATGTGGTCTCATGGACCACAATGATTACAAGATTTGCACAAAGTGGATTTTTCAAAAAAATCTTTTAAAACTTCCAAGCAAATGTAATTAGCAAGTGTAAAGAATTATGTAGTTTAAAATGTGCCAAGAGGGACTAAGGTTGTAATGAGAAATAAATAATGATGAACATGGAATATGCATAATAACAAAATCAAATCATTGTATTAAGCATGAATGATAAGAGATTACAAAGAAACATAATAGAATTAAGGAAAATTTAAAGAGCATGTGTAAATACTTGACATACCTTAAAAATGAAGATTCAAATGGAGAGACTATCCAATTATGTAGTCTTTTTTTCTTCTTGCATAAAAATCCTCAACAATTTTAGTTTTTCACAAACTTGCATCCTTTTCAACATTCAATTGTATATCACTCAAATAGAATTACTAACAACAATACAATTAACCAATGTATAATGTTAAATTCCTGCAATTCAATCACAATTAGCATTGCAACACTACAAAAAATTGAAACTTGGATTGATATATATCATATTTGATGTGAAACTCTATTATTTCCTCCTTCCTAAGTTGGAAAACTAAAAAAAGGTAGCAAAAAGTTCATGCAAAGGTGGTAGAATGTGTAAAATTTTCATGTGCACTTCCCAATAGCATCAAAAAGCATTTTTTATTAGAAAAAATGCATAACTAGGATAATAATAGAGCATGTGGGCCTAGATCATAGGGGTCCTAGCTATTTTATCATTTTTAGAGTAATCCAAAATGTTCTCGCATTATAACAAACTCATGTTATAATGCAAGCATGTTTTAGCTTACTATATAAAATGGTCATATTTCAACTTCTTTACAATGTGCTCACGTTATGAAAAATTTGATTTCCTAAAGGCTTCCTAACTCAATTTATCATTACCCACCCCTCTCCCCCCTCTATCTCTCTCACATCTACCTTTCCTCTATGTATCTCACCCCTCTCTTTGTAGGTTATAGGTCTCTCACCTCTATATCTCTCAAATGGATCTCCAGTTATTTCCCTTCCTCTCCACCTCTCTCACTCCTCCTTACCTGTCTTTTCCTCAAGTTTTCAACTTCACTCTATCATTTTATTCTATCTCTACCCTCACCTCTCTATCTCTCACCTTTGTCTCCTACACACCTCTCTACCTCTCCCCTTTCTAGGTCTCTCAATCACTCCTTATCTACCTCTTTGTCCCTCCTTAGCCATCTAGGTCTCTCACTTAACCCTAAACCCTAAACCCTATCCCTAAAGCATCAACCCTCAACCCTTAAATCTTAAATCCTAAACCCTAAACCCTCAAAACTATATAGGTTAAACCCCAATCCCTTAAACCTAAACCCTAAACCCCATCCCTAAAGGCTCAAACCTCAACCCTTAAACTTTAAATCCTAAACCCTATCCCTAAACCATCAACCTTTCACACTAGACCTTATACCCTAATCCCTCGACCCTCTTGACCCTTAAACCCTCAACTCTTAAACCATAAACCCTTGACCCTCAAACCCTAAAGCCTTAAACCATCAACCCTTATCCATCCCTTTCCTCCCCTATATGCCTCACTTCCATCTCTCCCTTATCTCTCTCACCCCTCTCTCTCCCTGCTGATCTCTCACTTTAGGCATCTCCCAAGGCCCCCTCTCTACCTCTCTCTCTCTCCCCCAGGGCTATGGTCTCTCTACTCCAGGATCTCTTTGTTATTTACCTTTCCTCTCTACCTATCCCTCTCATGGTTCCCTCAATCACTTATTTTAAATCCCATCCTCCCCTTTAGCCATCGATCTGACCCGGAGATCGACCTCTTTTTCGATTCCTGAACTGACTTCCTTCCCTGAGTCGCACCTTCTCGAGCGCCCGCACGACGCATTCTTTCCTTTACCTCTTCGAAAGACCGATTTCCTTCCGGATCCGTCTTTACCTCGTCCGATACTCCACCTGATCTTCTCCCTGATCTCACCTTTATTCCTCGAGATTTCTTCCTTCTCACCTCTCCTCTCCTCCCATCTCTAGGTCTCTCAATCACTCCTTGTTTTCCTCTATCCTATTTTTAGTGTAGGAAAATGGATAACCTTGAATTTTCACACATTTTTTGGCCTTCCTTTCTTTTTTTATCCTTATTTATGTCTTAATTGGTCTTATTTTGTATCCACAAGCCTAATAAATTATATTATTTTATGGATAATACCAACAAACATCAAAGGATAAATAATAATTAAATGATTCTAGTTGCATGTCCCTGGTTTTTGGACCAGGACTAAGATGCCACCTAGGGAATAATTGTCCACCAAAGGTCTTGGGACCCTCTTTTCAAACACACCTTAAATGGGCCCCTTTTTGGAGTTTGTTCCCTAAGTTTCATGCCTCAAGACTAAGATGCCACCTAGGGTGTCTTAGTCCTCATTTTATTTTTGAGATTTAATTTCAAATATTGGAAAGATTTATCCTCCTTTGATTAATCAATAAATATGTTGTCTTTGTGTGGTGTAATTTTGAGATATTAAGTATAGATAATTATAAATACAAGGTTCTTTCACTCATTTTTCATCTAAGTATCTATAAATCCAAGCATTCAACTATTCATGCATTATAGAAAGTTTGTGATCAAGAGAGAATTCAAGAGAAATTCATCAAGATTCAAGCATCATATCAAAGATATTATTGTATAATATTTTTTTTTAAGCTAACATTTGTGATGTAGGGTTTTGATTCAAACAAATAATTCAAGTCAATATCTATCAAATATTCCTTTTATTCAAGATCTACATTCAAGCTAGACACTTCAAACAAGTTTATAGATTTCATAACAATGGTTTGGTGAGTTGCATCATAGCTTTGTTTAGTCATCATTTCCCTCCATCATTTCATTTCATTCCAAGGTTTAATTACCAACAAGGGGTTTGACCAAGGCAAAGCCCCATTTACTAACAATCAACAAGTTTTTCCTCTCTTGCATATTTGTGTTTGTAGATTTAGATTGAAGACTTGAAGATCATTTGAAGTGAAAAGTTGTAAAGTTTCATTATAGATTTTCCATCTTCATGGAAACTCACCTAAAGGCCAGATCTATAAGTTTCAAGACTTGAGATATGAGAAGAACGAAGTGAAGACATTGAGCCTTAGGATCACATTCATAAATTTCAAAAATTCAAGATGATACTAAGAAAATAGTAAGGGAATATTAGTCCTCCAAAGGGTATTTTTTAGAGATTCTTTTAGATTCTATTCCAACATCTGAAGATTTTGCATTTCCCCTGAAAAATAACAATGAGACTAAGATAACAATCAGGGTGTCTTAGTCCTCAACATAATTTGATAGAATTTTTGCATTTCGAAAATCCTCATCACATTTCCAAACTTTCTAGGTACACACATTCTAACTTTTTGTTACTTAATTTTGTCATTTGCACTCATAATTTGGCTTGCATTATTAGTTTTTGTGATTCGAATGTTGAGTTTTCTTTTCCAAGCTTTTGCTTGGTGGTGTACCCTTCAAAGCCTAAAAGAAGCCCTCCTAGGTCTTCCCTGTTGAGAATTGACTCACCTTTGGGTTGATAATCAATCTAATTTGCGATTTTAGGGAATTATTAAATGAAAATGGGACAAGATTGGTGTTATATTACCTACCCATAAAGCACCCATTCCCATATTGTTCATTTTGGTGAGCCTAACACTTTGGACATTCTTTTTTTTATTTGGAGTTCATTAAACTTCTAGATCTAGGTTGCATTCATTCTTGCATTACATCTTGCATTAGTGAAAGTGCATCTAGGATTTCTTATATTTGCATTAGTGAAAGTGGATATAAGTTGAATTTTTTCTTTCTAGAATCATCTTATCTCATTGAAAAACAAAAAATTGCATTGTCAATCATCCTAATTGCATTTAGGAACATTGTTATTGCATTCAATTGATTTAGTCACTTTTTCTTGCATCCATTTTAACATGTTTTATTTCTAAACATTAGACCCATGAGTGGGAAACCTGGGAACACTATAAAAAATCCATATTTTTCTATTTTTCTAAGAAAAAACCTCTACTAGGACTAAAACACCCTTACTGGCATCTTAGTCCCTCTGTGGGTTTTTGGCTCAAAACCTTCTATATGTTGTTTGTTGTATGTTCCAGTTTCTAGAACCTCATAATTTCATCAGTATGACCAAGACATCCTTACTAGCATCTTATTCCCTATGGACTTTGAGGTTGTAGTTTTTAGGGTTAAACAGTGAATTTATGTGCTTTTGTTTGTTGTAGTTACTTTGTTGTTTTAGTCTATCAATTTGATGTTTCATACATTTCCATAGTTCATTTTTATATTGATTGATAAATATTTATTATTTCACTTTCATTTTTTAGTTGTAGACTTCATTTTACATTCATTAGAAAAACAAAAACAAAAAAACTAGAAAATCAAAAGAAACAAACAACAAAATGGTTAAATTTAGAGAAATCATATCATTCAAACCCTTTAATAGAGATGAATTTGACATGTTATATGAATCCCTTGATGAATTCATCTTGTGTAGATCATCCACTAAAGCTTTCATGCAAAAGGATGCAAGCATCGATAATCATGATAATCATAACTGTTCTCCTGATATCTCTCCCATTGGTGATGAAGGTATCTTGGTGAAGAAGATACAATCATTAAAGATCATGAAAGTATTATTTGTTATCCTTCCCATTGGAAAGATATTATGACACATGAAGTTGAGATGATGGCCACTCCTTTACCTATTCTCCATTAATCTCCCAACACCTCCCTTCCCTGTTAGAATGCTTTAGTGAATAAGGATATAATCATGAATGTTCATGGAAAATATATTTATGTGGAGGATATGTTGATATTAAGAGATCCAATAATTTAGAGCCATGAAAATACCACCTCTCATACTTTGGAATACATTATAGGACATGGGAATATAATTGTAGATAAACATGACTAATTAAGGTGGAAAATATGGTGTGGAATATCACCTTTCTCCCACAATCATTCAATAATGTCCTAGGAGTCCTAATTGGATTAACTATCAACCTCACAAGGTGAGTCAATTATAAATAAGGAGGACCTATGAGGGGCGTTCTTTCAGATTTAAGGGATTCACCACCAAGAAAAATCTTGGAAAAGACACTTTAACATTCAACTTACAAAACCTAATAATGCAAGCTAAATGAAAGATGTGAATGATGAAATAATGCAACATGGAGTTAGGATATGTGTTCTTGGGAAGTCTTGAAATGCAATGAGGGTTCCAAAAAATGTAAGGAAGCTATCAAAATGTGCTATGGAGGAAAAATACACTCTTTTTGTTGTCTTAGTCCAACTGCTACTTTTTAGGGTAGATACAAAACCTTCGGATGTCAGAACTAGATCTGGCAGAATTTATGAAAAATACCCTCAAGAGAGCTAAGATGCCCTTACTATTTTCTTAGTCCCAATTTGAATTTTTGAAACTTTTGAGTTTTGTCCTAAGGCTTGATGTATGATCTTCCTTATTCTTTGATCTCATGTTCTGAAACTTTCGAATTTGACCATTTTCAATGCAACTTTGCAACTTTGTAGCTTTGCACTTCAAATTATCTTCAGGTCCTCAACCTAAATCTACCATCACAAACATGAAAGAGAAGAAAACTTGTTTATTGTTAGTGAATGGGATTTTTCCTTGGTCAAACCCCCTTTTTGGTAATTAAACCTTGAAATGAAATGAAATAATGAAGGTAAATTATGAATGAGAAACATGCATGCTACAACTCACCAAACCCTTGTTATAAAGTTTGCAAACTTGTGT
>VDFB02179234.1:110990009-111166996 GCA_007258455.2 Sequoia sempervirens | reverse complement strand
ACATTGATTGATAGGATCATTTTCTATACTTTTTCTTCTTTTTGCTGCTCTTAGTAATGTTTTAGGATGCATTTTTAAAACTTCACTAATATTGCTTACCATTCTTTTATTCAAAGTTGTTTTATTGACTATAGTAGTAGTTATAGCTCTTCTTGCTGCGTTTTTATCTTTAGATCGACTATTTTTTCCAATAGATTGAATGGCACTAGCAACAGTAGACATAGCATGTTTTAATGATTGATCTTTTCTTTTTGGTTTAACATAAAAGCCTAACCTTTTCATTACTTTCCTCATTTTTTGCATTCTCATCAATTGCATCATTAGTTGACATTGAAATACAATATTTCTATGATAAAAGAATTCGGTGTATATTCTATTCGCATGCGTTCTTATTTGCCTCCAAGAAATTTGATCAGGAAGATTATCTAAAACACCACTTCCAATTTAAAAAAAAGTATTTTCATTAAATTCAACATCACATTCTAAATTTTCATCTTCATTTTTCATCAACAAAAGCGGTTTTCATTTTTCATTTCATTTCATCAACAAAGCGGTTTCATTTTCATTTCATCTTTATTTTTCATTAACAAAAGCGGTTCTCATTTTCATTTTCATCAACAAAAGCGGTTTTTCATTTTTCATTTTCATTTTCATCAAAATATAGGTTTTGTTTTCATTTTCAAGAAAATGATCATTTTGATTTTCATTTGCAACAAAAGATTTTTCTTTTTGTTTTCAACAAATTCTATAAAAAGTTTCATTTCTTTGGAATATAGTCAATGTCAACATCATTATATCCGACTTCTTAGCTAAATCTTCTACAAACAAATTTACCATATACTAACATGTGGATTTGAAAGGCGATACTGGTTGTGTATATTGAAACATTCTCCATAGCATTCAAAGAGGGATTTGAAGACATAGTAGGACTTGTTTGTATAATCATATTCTTCTCCAAATTGACTCCTTGCAAATTAGCTTCATGTACAACTATGGTATCTTCAATGTTTTCATCTTCAATAGTTGTTGAATTGGTTGTTCCACCATCGTTCATTGATTTTATTCTCATTCTTCTTTCTCTTTATCTTTGTCTCTCTTTTTCTTTATTTGCTTCAACTTCTTGAGGAGTCAATGTCTTTTTTCTCTTATTACGAAATTTATCTCCCATAATTATAAAATTCTCAAGGACAGATGAATGTTAATGGTGAAATACTTCAAAATATTGAATCCAAATTGGAAGTTGAGTACCTATTACGCCAAAATTCTTCTTCTTGTGTTCCTCAAAACAAATAGAAAACTACCACAATTCCACTTTAAAAATTGTTCTCTTTATGCTTCATTTGAAAAATTCAATCCATATTGCAAATTTCACTTCAAAAATGGTGTAGATGATGCTCCCTTGATAAAATCAACAAAAAATCAAATTGACCACCTGTAAATACAATAACATATGAAAAATAATTGATTTTCGGTGCTCTCGGCCGTACATGTCAAGTTGCAAAGTTGCAGAGTTGACAGTAATTGTCAACAGTGTTTTTAAATAATATAAGCGGGATCCGAATCTATAAGCAGCGATCAGGTTTATAATAAAGCGGGATCCGTTACTAAAAGCGGGATCCGTCATATAAAGCGAGATCTGCTCCATATCGGGATCCCGGATTTATTAAAAAGGCTCCGCTGACGTTGTGAAGGTAGCGGGATCCGTGTTATAGCCGGGATCTGAATTCGCGTCCTATGATGAAAATGAAACGAGGATCGATTGTAACCGCGGGATCGTTTGTCTGAAGCGAGGATCCATGGTATAGTGGGATCTATTTTGAAATTGAATTTGGTTTGCATTGTGGGCGGAGTTTTGCCAAGGTTTAGGTTGAGGCCAGCTTTGGAAGTCGAACTAAAGCCTAACTTTAGTTTGACGCAAATTGTAAAAATATAACAATGTTAAAACAAATATCGACTTTGGACATATGGTGAAGCTGACCTTTTTTTGAAAATTTTCTGACAAAATGAAAACCCATTTTAGATCAAACAATGCGGATTCTAAATATATAATTTGTTTTGCAATTGAATTATTTTTTGTATTTTTCAATTAATTTCTAATAAAATTGGTCCATAAACTTTAAATATCAGAGTTTTTTACTATTTGAATAACTTTTGATCAACATAACATTTTGACAAACGGATTGCAAGAGAGCAAACTTCAGACAATTCTTTTCAATTTGAAAAAAAAAAAAGTCAAAAAAAGATAAGTTTAGGTCATCTTAGCGTAATGGTACTGACGATTTTTCAAAACAACAAATCGCCTAATAAAATTAAAAAAAAATATTCAATAAAAATTACAAAAATATCAAGAGCAAAGGGTGAGTCATAAAACTTTTCCCAAAGTTTAGAAAATCACGATAATTTAAAGTCCAAAATATGGATATGCATTACCGTGCATGGTATGGTACAAAAATGACTTTAAACGGTGGTTTTGAAATGCTATGAAACTCAATTTGTACAATCTGGGTATTGAAATAAATTATATATTTGGAAACTAGACTCCGAGCACTACATTTTATGATTAGTGACTTTTTTAAAGATTTCATCTCTAAGTGCTTTAAATTTTAAGGTCAAATGTGTCAAATACTAAAAATCAGGGAAAACACTTCCACTTTTTGGCCAAAAAGTGGACTCAACTTCTTGCACACACCCAACACTAGACGCAATTTCACTAATGCAAGATGCAATGCAAGAATGAATGAAATCTAGATCTATAACTTCAATGAAATCCAAATCTAAAACTAAATTTTCAAAAGGGGAATGTTCACCAAAATGATTAAAGTGAAAAATATGGTGTGGAATATCACCTCTCTCCCACAATCATTTAATAATGTCCTAGGAGTCCTAATTGGATTGACTATCAACCTCAAAAGGTGAGTCAATTCTCAATAAGGAGGACCTAGGAGGGGGTTTCTTTTATCTTTAAGGGGTTCACCACCAAGAAAAATCTTGGAAAATATTCTTTAACATTCAACTTACAAAACCTAATAATGCAAGCTAAATGAAAGATGTGAATGATGAAATAATGCAACATGGAGTTAGGATATGTGTACCTAGGAAGTCTTAAAATGCAATGAGGATTCCAAAATTTAAAGAAGCTATCAAAATGTGTTATGGAGGACAAATATGCCCTTATTGTTACCTTAGTCTCATTATTTTTGTTGGGGAAGATGTAGAATCTTCATTTGTCAGAACCAGATTTGGAAGAATTTTTGAAAAATACCCTCAGGAGGACTAAGGTGCCCTTATTGTTGTCTTAGTCTTGATATAAATTTCTAAAAGAATTGAGTGTGGTCCTAAGGCTTGATTTCTTCTCTTCTTCTTTGATCTCAGGATCTAAAACATCCAGATTTGACCTATAGGTGAATTTCCATGAAGATGACAACTTTGCAATGAAACTTTGCAACTTTGCAACTTTACACTTCAAATGATCTTCAAGTCTTCAACCTAAATCTTCCATCACAAACATGCAAGAGAAGAAAAACTTGGTTTTTTATAGTGAATATAGGTTTTCCTAAATCAAACCCCTTGTTGGTAATTAAACCTTGAAATGAAATGAAATAATGAAGGGAAATGATGATTAAACAACATGCAATGCTACAACTCATCAAACCCTTGTTATAAAGTTTGAAAACTTTTGTGAAATGGTTGTAATGGATATGGATCTTGAATCAAAGAAATACTTGATAGATATGGACTTTAATTTCTTTCTTGAATCAAAACTCTACATCACAAATATTAGTACAACAACAAATATGATGCAAGAAGATCTTTGATATGATGCTTGATGAATTGATTTTGAATGCTCTTGTGAATTCAATTATGCTATGATGAACGCTCTCACAAAATACTTGGATGAAAGTAAATGAGGGAACCTTTTACTTATACTTATCTATGTTTAATGTCCTAAAATTAAACCACACCAAGCCAACATATGAATTCATTAATGAAAGGAGGTTAAATCCCTAAAACACCTCAAGGGGGACTAAGATTCCCTAGGTGGCATCTTAGTCCCAAGGCTAAAATATTGAGACAAAAAAACCAAAAAGGGGCCCATTTAAGATGCCTAAAAATCAAGGTCCCAAGACCTTTGGGGGACAAAGACACCCTAGGTGGCATTTCAGTCCTGACCCAAAAATTGGGGAAACTCAGATCGAATCACTAAATTATCATTTATTCATAGGGATTGTAGATACAAAATAGGAAAAATTATGACATAAATAGGGATAAATAAAGCAAGGTGGGACAAAACAAGTGTTAAAATGCAAGGGTATGCATTTTACTCAACTAAAATGACAATAAAACATTTCCTTCTCCTAATATATCTTCTAGACATGAAGAAGATAGTTTGGTGTTAGAAGATATCCTTTTTGAGACTCATGAGAATAATGTGCCTCCCTTTCCTAATGCCTCTACCATTTGGGAAGACCTATTTGAATAAAAATTGCAATCAGTGGTAACCATGAAACTTATAGTTATCCTTCTCTTGATGTCTCCCATTTTTGTGATGAAGCTAATTTACAAAATCTAACCATGGAATGTGAAGAAAAATTTACAAGCTCTCCTACTAGGGTAGATAGTAGGGAAAAAGAGAATGAGACCCTAGAAAAAAAAGAATGAAATCATGAATAATCATGACAATCACACTTGTTCTCCTCCTAGTGTCTCTATTATTGCTAAAAAGATAATTTGATGTTAGAATTTACAATCAATGAAAGTCATAAGAATCTTATGTGTCTCTCTTCCCCTTGGGAAAACATTACAAAACCAAAAAATAACATCAATGATAAACAAGAAAACCCAACCTTTGATGATTCCCCTACTTGTGATGAATTTATTTCAAAAGAACCAAACATTGAATGTCATGAACATCTAGTTTTTAGTTCTACTAAAAAACTCTCCTAGTAGGGAGAATATCATGGTGCAAGAAAATGACAAAATTAACACACTTGTTTCAAACAATAGTATTATGGTTTGCTTAGATGAAAATGAAGTGAACTTAGACCCCACTTCACTAGGAGATCATGAAAGTAAGGATAATCCCTTTGACATTATGCACATAAGATATCCCTTCACACCAACCACCCATGTCAAACCCATTCAAAATAAAGAAAGAGAAAAGAAAATGGAACAAGACACAAAGTTATTGGAAGAGGCTTTGAAAAACCTTTGGTTTCATTTCTACATCCATGGGGAATACATGATCATAAAAAAAGAATCTAAAAGGGCAAGATAAAAAGAGGTAATGTCAAAAACATTCAATTCAACCACTTTAGAAGAAATGACAACACACATGACAAAATATAAATATGAACCACTAGTCTGAAAAGAGTGAAAAATCTCTATGGAAGAGGTTATGCAATTCTAAAACAACTTGGGTATAGTGAAAAAGGATTTGGTGCTATAGAACAAGGTATCCATATCCCCATAGATCCTAACATGCAAGAAACAACTAAAGGTCTTGGTTATTATCCCTCAAAAGAAATAAACATGCCTTCATTCAATGTTAACACTATTTCACAAGATTCTTCCAAGACAACTTTAACTTTGATGCATATAAAACTGGTAGATATCTCATTAAATATGTATCAAGTTGAAAGTTTATTTACTCACCATAATAAATAATCTTTTTTGTTTCTCCTTGTCATGTAATAGTTGTAGGATCATAGTATACTCACTATTGCATGTTTTATTGTATTGCAAACAATCTCCCTTTTGCAAGGAGCAATATATCATCATCCATTATGGGCTCACCCTTGTCCTGCACTAAGTTGGGGAAAGGGGTTGGATAGCCTTGTTTCTTGTATGCCACTTGTGATTGTCTCTTTTGGATATTTTTCCACCTTTCATGTACATATAAAAGAAAACTTTGGATGTGGACAATATGCCTTAAGTTGGCTCACATGTGACATACTACCTTTTGGGGGAAACCCCTTTTCATGATGTAGCTTATTGGAAACATATGACTTGGCATAGGGATTTCCAAATAAACTCTCATGTCCTCTTTATTATTAGCATTTATCCTTTTCTACTTTAAAGTAATTTCTCACAACATGGTGTTTAGCAATTTCTTTAAAGTGGGGGAATACATTGGCATTATTTTATTGGAATTTTTCCATGTTCCTTGATGTGGTTTTCTTACTTTATGCGATTTTTTTTTCTCTTTGTGGTGACATTGGGAGTAATTTCCTCCAAGAGCTTGATCTATCTTATCATATTACATTCCTCTTAGTGTTGGTGTGACACATTGCATTCCCTAAGTTGTGAATCTTTTATCCTTTGATTGGTCCTCTCTTGGAGACATTAGGAACAATGTCCCCTAAGATTAAGACCTCACATGAACTAATCAAAACTCCTTCAGACATTTCCCTTTCTTGTTCCATTTTCTTTTTATACCTTATTAAATTCATGGAGGTATGGCGTTGATATGGTTTCTTGGAGCTCACCTAGTGAACAACTAGCTTCACTAGCTCTTGTGAGTGCATTTTCTTTTTGTACCTTATTAAATTCATGGAGGTATGGATTTGATATGGTTTCTTGGGGCTCACCTAGTGAAAAACTAGCTTCACTAGCCCTTTTAAGCATGCATTTTTCTTTGTGTGCCTTATTAAAGTCATGGAGGTATGGCTTTGATATGGTTCCCTCGAGCTCAGCTAGTGAACAACTAGCTTCACTAACCTTTGTGAATGTGCATTTTCTTTTTTTCCTTATCATATTCATGGAGGTATGAATTTGATATGGATCTCTTGGGGCACACCCAGTGGAAAACTAGCTTCACTATCCCTTGTAAGCATGCATTTTTTTTGCATAGTGGACATGTTCCACTTGTAAACCTTTTTGGACAAACAACCTAGACCCAATCCACAATGCATTGGACAACTAGTTGAAGCTTTATTTGTTGCATTTTTTTTCCTTTTTTATTTTTCTATCTTTGATGTTGTATGATTTTGATCTGGTTATGGTTTCATATATCATCTACATGTGTGTTCCTTTGTGCCTATGTTGGTTTTACATAGGATATTAATCCTAGGGTCTTGGCCACCATCTTGATTATTTCCTTCCTATCTTACTAGAATTTGTACATTTTAACTCCTCTTGATTGCATGGTTGGCTACTTTAGTGTGATTTTGAAGCAAGTTCATCCTCTCACTAAAGTGGGGGCTAAATGTAGTGTACGAAAATACATAACCTTGCATTTTCACACTTTTTTGGCCCTAAATTGCTTTTTTTATCTTTATTTATGTCTTAATTGGTCCTATTTTGCATCCACAAGCCTAATAAATTATATATTTTTATGGATAATCTTGACAAAAATAAAAGAATAAATGATAATTTAATGATTTTGGCTATGTGTCCCTAATTTTTGGATTAGGACTAAGACACCACCTAGGGCATCTTTGTCTTCCAAAGGTCCTAGAACCCTCTTTTCAAATGCACCTTAAATGGGGCCCCCTCTTTGGAGTTTATGCCCCAAGTTTCATGCCTCAGGACTAAGATGCCACCTAGGGCATCTTAGTCCTCTTTATGTTATTTTTGAGATTTAATTTCAAATCTTGGTGGGATTTAGCCTCCTTTAATTAATGAATTTATATGTCAGCTTGGTGTGGTGTAATTTTAGAATATTAAGCATAGATAAGTATAAATACAAGGCTTTTTCACTCATTTCTCATCTAAGTACCTAAGCATCCAAGCATTCAACTATTCATGCATTATAGCAAGTTTGTGATCAAGAGAGAATTTAAGAGAAACTCATCAAGAATTTGGATCCATCATCAAAATTCAAGTATCATATCAAATATATTCTTGCATCATTTTTTTTTTGAGCTAACATTTGTGATGTAGGGCTTTAATTCAAACAAAAAATTCAAGTCAAGATCTATCAAGCATTCCTTTGATTCAAGATCTACGTTCAAGCTATCCACCTCACACAAGTTTGCATATTTCATAATAATGGTTTGGTGAGTTGCAACATAGCACTTTTTTCATTCATCATTTCCCTCCATCATTTCATTTCATTCCAAGGTTTAATTACCAACAAGAGGTTTAACCAAGGAAAATCCCCATTTACTAACAATAAACAATTTTTTCCCCTCTTGCATGTTTGCATTTTCAGATTTAGGTTGAAGAATTGAAGATCATTTGAAGTGAAAATTTGTAAAGTTGATTTGTAGAGTTGTCATCTTCACATAAACTAACCTACAGACCAGATTTGGAAGTTTCAGGACTTGAAATCTGAGAAGAATAAACTACAAACATTGAGCCTCAAGATCACATTTAAAGATTTCAAAATTTCAAGATGGGACTAAGACAATAGTAAGGGCATCTTAGTCCTCCCAAGGGTATTTTGTAGAGATTCTTTCAAATTCTATTCCGAAATTTGAAGATTCTACATTTCCCCTGAAAAATAATAGTGGGACTAAGACAATAGTAAGGGAATCTTAGTCCTCGGCATATTTTGACAACATTTGTGTATTTTCAGAATCCTCATCACATTTCTAGACTTCCTAGATAAACACATCCTAACTTTCTATTACTTAATTTTTCCATTTGCACTCATTATTTGGCTTGCATTATTAGGTCTTGAAATTTGAATGTTAAGTTGTCTTTTCCAAGCTTTTTCTTGGTGGTAAACCCTTCAAAGCCTAAAAGAACCCTTCCTAGGTCTTCCTTGTTGAGAATTGACTCAAATTTGGGTTGATATTCAATCCAAATTGGGATCCTAGGGAATTCTTGAATGAAAATTGGAGAAGAGTGGTGTTATATGACCTAGGCCATAAAGCACCCATTCTCATATTGTTCACTATCTTAAACCCTCTATCCTATACATTAAACCTCAACCCTAATCCCTCAACCCTATACAAGTTAAACCATTAATCCATCAACCCTCAACCATTAAACCTTATATCCTATACATTATAACCCCAACCCTTAAACCCTATACCCTATACATTATACCCTCAACCTTAATCCCTCAACCTATACCCTTAAAGGCTAATCCCTCAACCCTATACCTTAAACCCTTAATCCATCAACCTTCAACCCTCAACCCTAATCTATCAATCCTATATAGTAAAATTATAATCACTCAACTCTCAACCCTTAGACCCTCAATACTTATACCCTAATCCCTTAAACCCTCAACCCTTAAAACATAAACCCTTGAAGTGGAGAAAAATAGGGTTTATACAAATGAAATGATGGAAAATAGAGGTGTGATGGACAAATTTCTCTAATTTCATTTAGGAAATGAGATCCAAACAATGAAATAATAGTCAACCAAAAGGTGAGTTAGGTCAAAGTGTGAATCTAAAAATTTCCCTTTTATGCAAGGATGAGGGTCTCTATTAAACAACACTTTGGGGAGAAATATTAAAAAGAGTAAAAAAACCTCCAATTTGTGATCTATAAAGTGCATCGAGAAGATTCAACTCAATTTTGATGGAACCAATAGTCAAATTGCAAATACGAGAATGGGAAAGTGAATTATGCAAGTCACTAAAAGTTCCTTTTCAAAGCTTATTGAGGAATCATTCGCCCTATGGAAAATGGGTCCTAGTTAGGGCTCCTAAAAATGTATTTATGGGTTTTGTTCTACTATGTTTGCACTCCCATATTCTTGAAGCTCACAGTCAAAAAGCCAAAAATAAATTTTATATATCAATTTCCATGAATTTTCAAGAATGATGACAACTTTGCAAAAAAAATTCTTCAATAGATCTTCTACCTAAATCAGCATTCACACATCAATATGTAAAAATGTTTTTTTTTGGTGAATGGGGGTTTTCCTTAGTCGAACCTTGTTTTGGTAATTAAACCTTGAAATGAAATGAAATATCATGAAGGAATGATGAATGAACAAGTAATTTCACAACTCACCAAACCTTCTTTGAACCTTGGAACATTGATCTACAACTTGCATGAAGTGGCTTCAATGGATGTGGATCTTTAATATGAAACTTGAATTGAAATAATTCCTTTAATATGCTTGAATTGATCTTGAACACTACATCAACATATTATCTCAAATATCATGCATGATGCAAGAAGACTTTTACATGATAATAGGATCTTGATTGCTGCAATAATCTTGTTCAAATATTCCCTTCAATGCCTTAAAAATAATCTTGATAATTCTCTAGCTTGATCTCATGAAGTCACATAAATATTTTAGGATTGCTTGAAAGTCTTCAGATTTGCTAGGTGAAACATAGTGAAATGACCTCTTATTTATACATATGTTAACATTAATTCTTGAAATTCAAATAACACAAGCCAACAGATGAATACACATTTGAAATAATTTAAATACAACCAAAAACATATTTCAAATTTAGGTCCTAGACCTAAGGGAGGACCCATTCACCCTTGGGCGAATGGGTCCTAGGTCACTTACCTAGGATGCACATTCTCCAATGTTAAGTTTTATTTTATGGCATTGATGAATGTAAGGTTTTACCCTTTAGAAATTGTGATTAATTAGGTTTGGATTTGAATTAAAGGGGCCAATTAAGGCATAATTAACCTCAATTTATTAATAAAGCTCCTTATTAGTGTGAAATTGTAAAGGTACACCTTAAAACACCATAAATGAGGAACAATTAAGTCCATTTTAATTAAAAGGCCCTAAAATTAATGTGAATATGTAAAATACATATTACAACACTAAATTAAGGCACAATTTAGTCCCTTTATTTAATATTTATTCCCAAATTAGGTGTGAAAAAGGGATACTCTCTCCTACACTACATTTAGCCCCCATGTTAATGAGAGTATGACCCCATGTCAAAATCATACTAAAGTAGACATTCAAGACAATTATGTATGCAACAATGATAGAGATGCCCCATCATACACTATGAAATCCTAGGAGATGAAAAAGAGGGTGGATCAAGCTACGACCATCCCAACGTGATGTGGAACATGGTTGTTTTTCCAAGGAAGGTGTAGGATTTGTTGGTTATTTTTTTAGAACCAAACTTAATCTCAATACTAACCTATATGGGCTTGCCATGACCCAATTATCAGCTAGGTTGAGGATTTTCCAACACTTAAGTAGGGTATCTATTACTTTACTTCTTGTCTTCGGGCTCTGTGAGACCCAAGGAGGGTAATCCCGTATATACTCATAATGTTTCACACTTGATCAAGAGTATTTCCTTACATAGATGCACAATTTCATGAAAAACACTCTATTAAAAGCTCGAAAAACCTTAGATAGGAGTTTTATTTATTTTCAAGAAGTGCTCCTTCATACCTAGGGTTGGGACATTGTAATTTAAAGTATGTTAAATCATTCTTCATCTTAAATCCTAGGCCCAATTCCATACTGTCTCAACTAATCATAAGATAAACTAACCAAATAATCATTGCCTCTTCTAAGGAAAAAAAAGAATTATAATTAATAATAAATTGGTAATACAAACTTAATTGAAATACATAAATTAGTGGACTATTAGATTGTTACTTTGTAACATGTAACTCACTACATCCTTAGAATATCATTTCCTTACTAAATCCTATATGCTTTTCTCACAAACCAATGAGTTCATTTTAGAATTTAATCAATTCATTTAATTGAAGCGCAAAATAAGTTCATGCATTCTATGCAAATGACAAAAGAAAAATGAAGTTGTCATTAACAATATTCATTCATAACTTGGGAGGAAACAAGAGGAGAGTGAAATTCTAAAAAGCTAAAATTATTCATTTTTGATATTTCATTGTAAAAAATATTCAAAATTTATGCATAGTATAATTTTCATCTTAGAATTGCTTCTAATATATCTATCATAATATCTATTAAGATTCTAGTCTACTACTAGAGCTAAGTATCTACTGTGACCCTATTCTGGACTCAAAAATCTAAACTCTCTCCCTTTTAACCATGAAATCACCTTTATATAACAAGGGAGCAACAAGTACCCAGCTGAATTAAAATTTCAATTTCATTTTGATTTAATTTCAAAACCTAATTCCAACTAACACCTTAAAGGACTTCCCAAGCAGTTTCAAATGTAATCATTTCAGAACAAGGGAGGAATGTATAATTTTATTTGTCACTGTCATAGTATCCTTTTGCTTGGAACAAAAAAAATTTCAACCACATCATCATGAAGATCACCACATCAGTAGGGAAAGAAAAATAAAAACCATAGATACATGAAAAATAATTCCTCCTATGAGAATACCATTGTGTCATAAAAAAATAAAATAGGAGGTGACAATATTCAGAGTCATCGGCATTTGAAAATGCCTGATTGCTCCTTGTCCTTGATGTAATTGGAGGTATCACCATCATGCCATCATCAAAACTATCATATAGCACTAGGGAACATAGGTACTAGACATAGTCTAAGTCATCATTAGCTTCAACATCAAAATGAGAGTTTGAAAGAACAATAGGAGAATTGTGCTTACCCAGGTAGGCCCTATGACTCTTCTCTTTCTTCCTGGCCTTCTTCACTGGCATTTGTAGTTCCTTGCCTTTTCATTTGACCACTTCACCTGTAAGGGTACTATTCCGTAAACAATATGTACTCTACACAATTATCTTCTTTTTATGGCCCCTAGCCCTCCTTTTTCCCTTTGAAACCTCAGGGGAAGTCATTGCTTCTTTCTTATCTATGTCTTCACGACATTCAAACACGCTTAGCCAGCTAGACCTCCTAATAATTGGGAATGATGTACTAGATTTTCCCATCTTCTATAAAGCTAGATAAGAGATAATTAAAAAGGTTCTAGACTTAAGACCCACAAGAGAAACAACCCAATCCCAACAATTATAGACAATTCTAGCAACAAAAATCCCAAATACACCAGAGAACCCAATCTCATACCAATTTTCTCAAGATGAAGACACTGAAACTCTACTTATGAAAACTCAATCACCTCTACTACTCATAACTTAATTCTTCTGCAGTATGAAAAGATAGTGTGAATAAAAGAACAATCAACCTATATTAAATAGAAACTTCGAGCATGCAGAATTAATGATTCAAAATTCCTTATGCGAGTGAATTGGTAATTATTCATTTTGGCTCTACATCTAGACCATTCATCTTAGAGCAATTAAAACTTCATCTATGGTGTTCATGAGCTTTTTTTTTTTACCATTATCAACTTTTTCCTTGAAAATAGTGAGGTTATTTCCAATGTTGCCACATTTCCCTCCAACCCTGATTCATGTATCACCAACCTAATTCATGATTTTCATTAATACTAGCAAAGTACATAGGACTAATTTCTTGGAGAGAAACTTTCTTTATACCCTTCATCACTAATTCTCCCAAAGATTTAGGGTACAATTTAGCAATGAGGCTATTCATGCAATGATTTTCAGTCCATAAGATCATCCTACTATAAGATTTTATCAACGTATATCTAGTTCTCTCACCACTTTCTTTTCTGATCTGTGTGAAATCCCCAGGATCACAACACATTTCCCTTTTCATTTATGGTCATTTCTTGTTTTCAATCTACTTTACCATCACTCGACTCTATCAATGATGAAAACATCCCCGTGATGGATTTTAGCCCTTGATTCTATGGCCCGACTTCTGGTCACATCTATCCTTTCATCATGCATCGCCAATTCAAACATCATTCCTAGCATCCCATTGGCAATCAAAGGCATTGTGAAAACACCAAATCTTGGACACATGCACCTGCATAGAACAAATGGTTCCAAATACACAATCCATAAGATCATATCAAATTAGTGAAAGAAAAAACCTTTTAGAAGAAACCCATCACTTATCACTAATTTAGAACTTAAGTTCTAAGATAAATCCATGATGAGTAATAAGGCTACTGTTCATCATTGATTCTCCTCATATATTATGCAAGAAATTAGTGATGAACAATTTACATTATGAATAGGGTTCATCACACATCACTAATGTGAGAACTACTTTTTATAGCATATCCATGATCACACAGTTAAATAACATATCACTTATCACTATTACAAATTTGAGGGATCGAATGTCATTAGAGATAAGTAATATCAAAGGAAAGTACCACTCATCACTCATCATTGATCCAAGTTTATCTTTCTATGACCATCCACAATGAGCGATAAGAACATAAAACCAAAAGCATCACTTATCGCTTTTACAATTTTGAAAGCTCAAAATCCATTAGCAATGAGAAATATCAAAGGGAGATTATCAATCCATCCCTCAGCACTAATTCAAGGTGTGAACCAATGAATAAATTAGTGATGAGTGATACAGCTATGAAGGCCATCACGATATAAGTGGTAATTTTCTAAGCACATACTCATTAGTTGTTCTAAAAAAGGAAACTTCTCTAGGGAAACATGAGAACAATAGGCTCATAAATTTGGAATCATGCAATACAATGGATGTAAAATTAAAGTGGTACAAACTTAGACACGAGAAAGGCCAATCACATGATGATATTTCATGTGCATGAAAAGATTATGTGTGACCGACAATAGCAATACGAGTAAATGACAAAATAGAATTCCAAGCAATCTAAAATTAAGTTCGCTGTGACCACATACCGACGGTATAACTTATGCTGATATAATCCTTTTATGTCACCAAAAAAAATAGAATGTCACACCAAAAGCTTCCTGAATGAAAAAATCCAATCAACATGACATCAGAAATGTCTTGCCGATATGCAACATAGAAATTTCAAAATGGATCATGGAGACCCTGCCATTCTCACACCGATATGTGTAAGCCCGAAAGAGAAACAACCAATACCATTAGAAAAATGAGATGTCAGAACCAAGGTAAATGTAATGCCTTAAAAAAATGTGATGTCAAAGAAAGTAATCAAATAGCTTGTAGTCATTTGAAATACACCTGTGATATGCAAAGAGAACCATCTTGTTAAAGAAACCATTTGTCAAACTCTGTTAGTCAAAGAAATAGCATTCATAACTTGAACTAGAACTCTCATCACAATGAATTTGAATCATCAAGGAAGTGCCATAATAAAGAATAAGCATCCAAACAGAGACTGATCATCAAAGAGAATCAACTAAAAGATATTTTTGTCATCAAGGACAAACCATAAAAACAACTGAGATCCAACATTTATCACTATTACAAATTTGAGGGATCAAATGTCATTAGCAATAAGTGATATCAAAGGAAAGTACCTTTCATCACTCATCATTGTTACAAGTTTATATTTTCTTGACCATCTGTGATGAGTGATAAGAACATAAAACCAAAAAGCATTGCTCATCACTATTACAATTTTGAAGACTCAAAAGCCATTAGTGATGAGCAATATCAAAGGGAGATCATCAATCCATCGTTCATTGCTAATTCAAGGTGTGAACCAATGAATAAATTAGTGATGAGAAATATAGCTATAAAATCCATCAGGACATAAGTGGGAATTTTCTAAGCACATGCTCATTAGTTGTTCTAAAAGAGGGGACTTCTCTAGGGTGACATGAGAACAGTACGATTGAAACTTTGGAATCACACAATACAATGGATGTAAAATTTAGGTTGTTCAAACTTAGACAAGAGAAAGGCCAATCACATGATGATATTTAACATCCATGAAAAGATTTTTTGTCACCGATAATAGGAAATACTAGTAAATGATAGAATAAAACACCAAGCAATCTAAAATGAACAAAACCCTAAACCTCATATAAGAACCCTACAACAGATGAAACAAAGTTTTTATTTTTCCGAGTGGAAAACCATCTTGGGGTATAAAAACCACTCCCGAAATGCCTTGCAGGCTTAATCCTTTAATCAACTATTCACAATGCCTTATAGGCCATTTTAGAGCACCCACTCAAGGAGCACCAACCCCTTGTTCAGAGATATCTATCTCAAGGAGTACCAACCCCTCAAAAAATTTTGAACAACAATACTAGCTCAGAGGATTTCTCTATTTTTAGTCAACCACATATTTCTTTTTTTTCTTGTCTACAAAATACCTTAAAGATTCAATAATTCAATCCCTAAAATACTACATAGAGAAGAAAGTTTACAATATATCCCTGCATTTTTTATTTTTTTTAAAACAGACTATTTCAATACATTTTCATACAGCCAAGGAATGATAATCTCAGAATCACAACAACAGCAGCAGAAAATAGTTTTCTACTCCTATTTATACATCTACCAGATAGGTAACTATCTTCAGGAGTAACAACTGAACAAACAAACAAAACAAGAGTTGTTTCACCTAGCTAAGAGCCATCCTCAACAAGTTTGAAACTTATGAGATCATTTCACTGCATAAAAAGCACAACTACCCACCACAGAAAATCATAACCTCCAATGCATGAAAGACAATACTCAGTCAGGGAATCATTTGTCACATTAATAACTGTGATGTAGAGAGCAGTTAAAGAAAATGGTGATTATAAACCAGTATGTGTAGCATGAAACGTATAAATAAAAATACCAGAAAAATTTGCAACTCCCATGGCTCCATCAACCACTGTCGAGCTTCCAGCTAGAGAGGCACATCAAACATAGCAGCCGTACCATTCATTTCTGAACCAAAACTGAATTTCATCCTGACAATGCCATTACAGCCAGTAACAATAGTAAAGAACAGTTTATGAAACTCTCTCATGATGCTAGCTAGGCTAGGGTTCGATACCCAGCTAAAAGAATAAGCTAAAAAAGTTTACCCTAACATTCTTTTCAATCGATGTAATGGTATGCCGAAGGAAACTTTAATGTTATACATTCCCCTTAGTTATTTCTTTCGCTATGGGACAGCAGAGTCAGGGAGAAGTCATAAAGAATACATTATGTCCCATCGATGGGCTTCTTTAGTGCATTATTCATTCGCTAAGAGATAAGGAAACTTCTCACCATTTTTTACTTTTGTTTCATTCACTATCGCTGAGACCATATGATATCGGAGAGACATCTCATAGACAAGTCTTTGTTTTTCCAAGAGCCCCCGTGATCAAACTTGTTGCCATGACATATTGCTCTCGGGGAGACCTCATATAGATAATATTTTGTTTCACTGAAATCACCCACCATCTTGTGTGTCACTGAGACAAGTCAAATCCTATGCTGACGAAGTCCCTTTATGTTCCATTGGCGAGACCAAAGGTCACTCGCCGAGACCTCTTGCCAAAAACCCTAGCTCTTACCAAAATGTCTACCTTTATGTTTTTGGTCGGTGTAACAAATTGAATTCGCCAATACCTTTCTTCGATGCACGAGTCATACCAAAATGTTCCTTTTGTTTTATGCATCACCGAGACATATCAATGTCGGGAAGACCTCTTGGAGAGCACACTATGTCATACCGAAAATCTTTATCCACTCTGAGTTGTTGAGACAATACCAACCTCTCACTGAAAGCCCCACATAAGACTTAGTCGGCAAGACCCAACAAAGTCATTGAGACATTACTCTAAATATCATTAACTCATACCAATATAACCTTTGTGCACAAGTCAGTAAAACACCATAAAATCGCTATGAAATTTCATTAAAGCCACAACCTTTGTTGATAAGACCTATCGTTGCATGGTTGGTGAGACAATATGTTTTCAGTGAGACCACATACAAAATTCAACACTTCTGCCAATATGTTACTTTTCCTTTGGTCAATGAGACAAAGTAAGTTCGATGTGACCACATACTGATAGTATAACTTATGCTGATATAATCCTTTTTTGTCACCAAAACAAAAGAGAATGTCATGCCGAAAGATGCCTAAATGAAAAAATTCAATTGACATGACATCAGAAATGTCTTGCCGATATGCAACATAGACATTTCAAAATGGATCAGGGAGACCCTGCCATTCTCACACTGATATGTGTAAGCCCAAAAGAGAAACAACCAATACCATTAGACAAATGAGATGTCAGAACCAAGGTAAATGTAATGCCTTAAAAAAATGTGATGTCAAAGAATGTAATCAAATGGCTTGTATTCATTTGAAATACACCTGTGATATGCAAAGGGAACCATCCTATCAAAGAAACCATCTGTCAAACTTTGTCAGCAAAGAAATAGCATTCATAACTTGAACCAGAATTCTCATCACAATGAATTTGAATCATCAAGGAAGTGTCATAATAAAGAAATAGAGACTGATCATCAAAGAGAACTAACTGAAAGAGATTTTTGTCATCAAGGACAAACCATAAACACAACTGAGATCCAACAAACTACCCCTTTGTCCTTGATGGAAAAACATAAATGACTCTCCCCCTTTTTTCCTCAATGACAAAGAATAGAAGAGAAGAATGTGCATTGCCATGAAGCACAACTGAGAAGCCAACCAAAATATCATGAGAAACAGTTGCAACAAGAGTAACAGTGTAACAACCAAGATTGTAGGAGAGCTATAAGTGAATGAAAATATTTAACATGCTCCCCCTAAGCAGTAGCTTGGAGATTTAGTGAAGTAACGATTGAGAGATAACTCCCAATCGAAGTCTCAGCCTTTCAAATAACTCTTTTGCTAAGGGCTTACTAAAAATTTCAGCCACCTGATCTTGTGAACCAACAAACTGTAAGCAGACATCATCAGCTAGTACCTTTTCTCAAAGAAAGTGAAACTTGATAGCAATATGTTTAGTGCAAGAGTGCATAACATTATTTTTTGAAATATTTATCGCACTAGTGTTATCACAAAGAATAGAAATAGGTTTAGGAACTTTTATACCCATATCAGATAGAGTTTGACTCATCCAAAGAGCTTGAGTACAGCATGAAGTGGCAGCAATGTATTCTGCTTCAGCAGTAGAAAGAGAAATAGATACTTCTTTCTTGCTATGCCATGGCACTAAACGATCACCAAGAAAGAATGCAACACCACTCGTGCTTTTCCTATCATCCAAACAACCAGCCCAATTAGAATCAGTATAAGAAATCAAAGAGAAATCATTGCTTCTAGGATATGAAAGACCATAATCAAGAGTGCCCTGAATGTATTTAAAAATCCTTTTAACAGCAGTGACATGGGATTCTTTGGGTGATGCCTGAAACCATGCAACAGTGAAAACTACCTGCATAATTTTAGGTCTAGAAGCAGTTAAATATAATAGACTACCAATCATTGATCTATATTCAGTTTGATTTGTATCAAGAGAATCATCAATCTTAGTAAGTTTGCATCCAGTAACCATTGGAGTGCTAACTGGATGGCATTCATCCATTTGAAATTTCTTAAGCATCTCTCTAGCATACTTGGTTTGAGAAAGAAATATTTCATTCTCACATTGAGAGATTTGAAGACCTAGAAAGATATTTAATTCTCCTAAATTTGACATTTCAAACTCAGATTCCATTAGCTGAGAGAACTTCTTACTCAAAGTAATATTATTGCAGCCAAAGATAGTATCGTCAACGTAAATTTCAACAACCAAAGTATCAAAACCTTCAAATTTAACATAAAGATTATTGTCTATACCTCCTCTAACAAAACCATTTGAAAGCAAATGACAGTCTAGCCTAGAGTACCAAGCTCTAGGTGCTTGTTTTAAGCCATAGAGGGCCTTTTTCAGTCTGTAAACATGATCTGGCTTATCTTCACAAATAAATCCTTCAGGTTGTTCAACATAGACCTCTTCATCTAAATAGCCATTCAAAAAGGCAGTTTTGACATCCTTTTGATAAATAGTAAAACTTTGGGGTTGGGGCCCTAGCTCGGTTGGCTAAATCTTTCCTGTTGTAGGAGGTTGGTCAGGAGGTCTAGTCTCCCCTACCCCCGTGGTACCAGAGGGCGTGTTGCACTAGCACCATCGGTCACGTTAAAAAGTTTACCAGGCACACTGCAGTTTATATGGGGGCGTGCTATCCGATTCCTGCAGTCTAAAAAATAAAAAAATAAAAATAAATAAAAATAAATAGTAAAGTTTTTGTAAACAAAATAAGCCTAGAATATTTTGATAGATTCTAGTCTAGCAATAGGTGCAAAGGTTTCACCAAATTCAATACCTTCTTGTTGACCATAGCCTTTGCAGACAAATCGTGCTTTATTGCGAACAACATTGCCATTTTCATCAAGCTTATTTCTGTAAATCCATTTGCCTCCAATGACATTCTTGTCATCTAGTCTTGGGACTAACACCCAAGTCTGATTTTTCTCAATCTGATCAATTTCTTCCTACATAGCATTAAGCCAACATGAGTCAGTGAGAGCTTCATTAAAAATTTTAGGCTCAAATTGAGTAACTAGATAGAAAGCTAGTTGTGCCTTTTCATCAGATTCTGCAACCTTTCTTCTAGTTTGAACTCCTTCATTTTTATCCCCAATAATCTGATCTTTGGAGTGATATTTAGCTAGAGTTTTCAAAGGAGCAATTGATGCGACCTTTTCAGGACTTACTTTTTCATTTTTAGGGCTTGCTGATTTAGCAATAGACTTTTATGCTTCAACTTCTTGTGAATTTGATTCAAGTTCAAGTTGTTCTTCCTCATTATCCTGCAAGATGTCAACATCTAAATGTAATATTTCATCAAAATTTACATTCACAACTTCAACAATCTTGTTAAGCCTTTTGTTAAGGAATTTATAGGCTTTGTTGTGAGTTGAGTATTCCAAAAAGATACCCTCATCACTCTTTGATTGAAAGCTCGGAAGGTTATCATCATCTTTCTTGATAAAACACTTACTTCCAAAAATTTTAAAGTATTTAACAGAAGAAGTTTTTCCATACCAAAGTTCATAAGGAGTGTGCTTAGATTTCACCCTAAGCTGTACTCTATTCAAAATGTATATAGTTGTATGAACAGCTTCTTTCCAATACATATCAAACAACTTAGCTTCATCTAGCATAGTTCTAGCTATTTCTTTTATAGTTCTATTCTTACGTTCAACTACCCCATTTTGTTGAGGTGTTTTTGTTGTAGCATATTGTATTTTAATGTCATGCTGCTCACAGTAATCAATAAACTCTTGAGAGGTGAACTCACCTCCTTTCTCATATCACAGACATTTGAGTTTCAAATCAAATTCCTTCTCAACCAATTTATGAAAGATTTTAAACCTTTCAAAAGCTTATGATTTGTGTTTAAGAAATGTGACCCAAACCATTCTAGTATAATCATCTACAAACAACATAAAGTACTTTTCACCATTAATAGACCTTGTTTTGGTTGGTCCACATAAATCAGTATGCACAAGCTGTAAAGGTTTCAAAGAAGAATGTTCTTTTGTTTTGAAGCTGATTTTAGTTTGTTTACCACTTAAACATTCTTGGCACACATAATTTTTTGGCTTGTTAAGGATTGGTAAACCTCTAGCATTCTGATTCTTACTGATTCTAACTAGATTTTCAAAGTTTATGTGTCCTAATCTTTTATGCCATAACTAGCTCTCTTCAATTTGGCCCATTAAACACATACCTTGATTATTGTCATTGCTTGATGTGTCGAGAAGATTGTACACATTTCCTTTTGTCCTCCTTCTAGCTGCAACAGCCTTTCCAAGCTTGTTCTTAATCTCACATCCCTACGAAGTGAAAAGAACATGATAACCACTATCATAGATTTGACTAACACTTGGAAGATTGTGTTTGAGACCTTCCACATAGTACACATTATAGATAAGAGTGTCTTCATTCAAAAGAAGTGAAACTATACCTTTAATTTGAATACCAGAGTTATCACCAAACTTAACATATCCACCAACATAATCCTCAAGATTTATAAACTTATTCTTGTCACCAGTCATATGGTTAGAACATCCATTGTCCATGACCCATAATTCCTTTTTCTTGGAATGAAAAGTAGTTTGAACCAACATAGTTTGGACATTGTTGTTAACAGTCTTAGGTTTCCAAACCATTTTAATTTTTTGTTGTTTAGATTACAGATTTGTTCTGTAATTTTTGGCAGAATATCCCAAAGCATTGCATTTAAAACATCCGATCTGTCTAACAAAACCAAGGTGTTGCCTAAGACCAAACCTGGGTATATTAGAATTCATAAGCTTGCAAGTGCTCACCTTATGGCCAAATTTGTTGCAGAAAAAACAATAACCAGAGAAGAAGACACCCTAAGTGATTTTACCTCTTAAGAACTGAACATGATTCTTACCAAATACTAAGTGATTTGAACTTGAAACTTTGACTTCAAAAGAGGGTTTTTTTTTTGCATTGTCAATTGAACATTCACCCTTTTCAAAACCAACACCAGTTTTATCTTTATACATCTTCTGCTTGCTGAGAATCTCATTCAATTTTTGAGTGCTTTCATATTTTTCAATTTCCTTCCTTAGAAGGACTACTTCGTGTTCCAGTTTTTGAATTTCTTGATCTTTTATGCTTACAATCTCTCGAAGACAATCTTCAACTCTTTTAGCTTCTTCAAGCTGAGTTTTCAGAGAGACCATTTCTTGATCTGGTTTATGTTCTTGAGAAAGAACTTGTTTTTTGAGTTTCCTGACCTCTTGTAAAGCACATTTCAGCTCACTTTCAAGATCCACTACACCTTCTTCAATGTCAATGGTGTTTGAATCATTTTGCTGAGAAATTTTAGCCATGAATAAGGTTTCATCTTCTTTAGCTAATGAATCTTCAGACTCAATATCAGATTCATCCTTACTAAACAGACTTTTCTTTTTGAAATTGAAGTTTCATTTAGGTTTGAAGGCCTTCTTTTTAGGCTGTTTTTAATTGTCTCATTGTCACAAATTTGATCATCATAGGGGCACTTTGCAGAAAAGTGACCTATTTTGCCACAGTTAAAACATTTAAAGGGAAGTTTTCCCTTATATTTTCCTGATCCCTTTTTAAGTCTTCTAGCAAAATGGGATTCTTTAGAATCAGACAACTCTAATTCACTGACTTCGACTTTTTTTTTCTTTTCAGTGTTAAAGGCCATTTCTTTTCTTGTTGAAATGTTTTTGCTAGTTCTCATTTCATAGGTAGTAAGTATTCCTTGCAGGTTGTCTAAGGTAAGCTTATCAAAGTGTTTTTTCTTCTAGGGCTGAAACCTTAGATTCAAATTTGGATGGTAAGGTTCTAACAACTTTTGTGACCACATCAAATTCATTAACCTCTTGACCTAGACCTTTCATTGCATTGAAAACTTCATCAACTCTTAGGAAATATTCAGCCACTTTTTCATCATCCTTCATTTTCATCTCCTCAAACTGATGTTTGAGTGTAATGATTTTTGACAATTTTACTTTCTCATTCCCTTGATATATAGTTTCAAGTTTTTCCCAGATTTCATGAACAGATTTGCAATGCATGACTTTAATGAACATATCTTTAGTTAATCCACACAAGATGGCATGCTTAGCTCTGGCATTTGTTTCATACCTCTTTTTTTCAGTAGGATCAGTGGGAATAGTGGCTAGTACATTGTAATCAGTTAAAACAATGCTCCAAACATCAACATCAAAAGAAACAAGAAAATATTACATTCTAATTTTCTAGAACATATAATCTATTCCATCAAATAATGGAGCTTTGGTTACAGAGGCACCGTCTTGAGAATGCGCCATTAAAAAAAACTCCAAGATCAAGATCAATCCAAGGTGATTAAAACCTATCAGAGGACCCTATACTCTGATACCAATTGTTGGAGTTAAAATGACACTGAGAGGGGGGCGTGAATCAGTGTCTTAACAATTTCACCAATTTTTAAAAATTCAAACACACATCTCATATTTGATCACAATATTACTCTGATTAATGCATTCATGAGTTGAATGTAATCATTCATAAACAGAATTGAGAAAATTAATGACCCAACAGTGAACTGAAACAACAACAACATAGTAAAGCAGTGATAACACAGAAGAACAAAGAGACACAATATTTTTTTGAGTGGAAAACCCTCCTAGGGTATAAAAACCACTCCCGAAATGCCTTGTAGGCTTAATCTTTTAATCAACTATTCACAATTCCTTGTAGGCTTAATCTTTTAATCAACTATTCACAATGCCTTATAGGCCTTTTTAGAGCACCCACTCAAGGAACACCAACCCCTTGCTTAGAGATATCTATCTCAAGGAGTACCAACCCCTCAAAATGTTTTGAACAACAATAATAGCTCAGAGGATTTCTCTATTTTCAGTCAAGCACATATTTCTCTATTTTCTTGTCTACAAAATACCTTAAAGATTCAATAATTGAATCCCTAAAATACTACATAGAGAAGAAAGTTTACAATATATCCTTGTATTTTTATTTTTATTTTAAAATAGAGTATTTCAATACATTTTCATATAGCCAAGGAATGACAATCTCAGAATCACAACAATAGCAACAAAAAATAGTTTTCTGCTTCTATTTATACATCTACCAGATAGGTAACTATCTTCAAGAGTAATGACTAAACAAACAAACAAAACAAGATTCGTTTCACCCAACTAAGAGACATCCTCAACAAGTCTGAAACTTATGAGATCATTTCATTGCATAAAAAGCACAATTGCCCACCATAGAAAATCATAACCTCTAATGCATGAAAGACAATACTCAGTCAGGGAATCATTTGTCACATTAATAACTATGATGTAGAGAGAAGTTAAAGAAAATGGTGATTATAAACTAGTATGTGCAGCATGAAACACATAAATAAAAATACTAGACAAATTTGCAACTCCCATGGCTCCATCAACCACTATCGAGCTTCCAGCTAGAGAGGCACACCAAACATAGCAGCCATACCATTCATTTCTGAACCAAAACTGAATTTCATCTTGGCAATGCCATTACAGCCAGCAACAATAGTAAAGAACAGTTTATGAAACTCTCTCATGATGGCGGCCAGGCTGGGGTTCGATACCCAGCTAAAAGAATAAGCTCAAAAAGTTTACCCTAACATTCTTTTCAATCGATGTAATGATATGCCGAAGGTAACTTTAACGTCAGAAATTCCCCTTACTTATCACCTTTCTTGTGACACAATAGAGTTAGGGAGAAGTCATAAATAATACATTATGTCCCATCGATGGGCTTCCTTAGTGCATTATTCATTCACTGAGAAATAAGGAAACTTCTCACTGAGTTTTACTTTTGTTTCATTCACTATCGCTAAGACCATACGATATTGAAGAGACATCTCGTAGACAAGTCTTTGTTTTTTCGAGAGCCCCTGTGATCAAACTTGTCACCATGACATATCACTCTCGAAACCTCATATAGATAAGATTTTTTTCACCGAAGATCAGCCACCATCTTGTGTGTCACTGAGATAAGTTAGATCCTATGCTGACGAAGTCTCTTTATGTTCCATCGGTGAGACCGAAGGTCACTCACTGAGACCACTCACCAAAAACTCTAGCTCTTACCAAAATGTCTACCATTATGTTTTCATTCAGTGTAACAAATTGAATTCACCAAGACCTTTCTTCGATGCACATGAGTCATACCGAAATGTTTGTTTTGTTTTATGCATCATCGAGACATATCAATGTCGAGGAGACCTCTTGGAGAGCACACTATGTCATACCAAAAATCTTTATCCACTCTGAGTCGCTAAGACAATACCAACCTCTTGTTGAAATCCCCACATAAGACTTAGTCTTCAAGACCCAACAAAGTTGTTGAGACATTTCTCTGAATATCATTAACTCATACCGATATAACCTTTGTCCACAAGTCGGTAAGACACCATGAAATTGCTATGAAATTTCATCGAAGCCACAACCTTTGCTGATAAGACCTTTCATTCCACAGTCGGTGAGACAATATGTCTTCGGTGAGACCACATACCAAATACAACACTCCTTCCAATATGTTCCTTTTCCTTCGGTCGGTGAGACAAAGTAAGTTCACTGTGACCACATACCAACGATATAACTTATGTCGATATAATCCTTTTCTGTCGCCGAAACAAAAGAGAATGCCACACTGAAAGCTGCCTGAATGAAAAAATCCAATCGACATGACATCAGAAATGTCTTGCTGATATGCAACATAGACATTTCAAAATGGATCAGGGAGACCCTGCCATTCTCACACCGATATGTGTAAGCCCAAAAGAGAAACAACCAATACCATTAGAAAAATGAGATGTCAGAACCAAGGTAAATGTAATGCCTTAAAAAAATGTGATGTCAAAGAATGTAATCAAATGGCTTGTAGTCATTTGAAATACACTTGTGATATGTAAAGAGAACCATCTTGTCAAAGAAACCATTTGTCAAACTCTGTCAGTCAAAGAAATAGCATTCATAACTTGAACAAGAATTCTCATCACAATGAATTTGAATCATCAAGGAAGTGCCATAATAAAGCATAAGCATCCAAACAGAGGTTGATCATCAAAGAGAACTAATTGAAAGAGATTTTTGTCATCAAGGACAAACCATAAACACAACTGAGATCCAACATTTATCACTACTACAAATTTGAGGGATCAAATGTCATTAGCAATAAGTGATATCAAAGGAAAGTACCTTTCATCACTCATCATTGTTCCAAGTTTATATTTTCTTGACCATCTGCAATGAGTGATAAGAACATAAAACCAAAAAGCATTGCTCATCACTATTACAATTTTGAAGACTCAAAAGCCATTAGTGGTGAGCAATATCAAAGGGAGATCATCAATCCATCATTCATTGCTAATTCAAGGTGTGAACCAATGAATAAATCAATAATGAGAAATATAGCTATCAAGGCCATTAGGACATAAGTGGGAGTTTTCTAAGCACATGCTCATTAGTTGTTCTAAAAGAGGGGACTTCTCTAGGGTGACATGAGAATAGTAGGCTTGAAACTTTGGAATCACACAATTCAATGGATGTAAAATTTAGGTGGTTCAAACTTAGACAAGAGAAAGGCCAATCACGTGATGATATTTAATGTGCATGAAAAGATTTTTTGTCACCGATAATAGGCAATACCAATAAAAAATAGAATAAAACACCAAGCAATCTAAAATGAACAAAACCCTAAACCTCATATATGAACCCTACAACAGATGAAACAAAGTTTTTATATGTAAAATTTCTTAGGGTTTTTAATATGAGGACACTAGAATTTTGCAAAATTTGAAAGTGTCATCAGGATCAAGCTACGACTGTCCTAAAGCAATATGGAACATGACTATCTATCCTTCATAGTCACAAGAAGAACTCGATGTCTACTATGAAAATTACATGTGCACTCACTCTGAGATAATGGAACCTCAAACCATTCATTAGGTGATCCACTAGGGAAGTGGCTTAGTGAGAAATTCATGCCTCTATGTTAGCTCTCACTATACTTACCATACTGAAGCTATCCCTCCGACAACTCCAATAGGGTGCCACACACATTTTGGTTTCGATCTTCACAAGTTTAACAAGTGTATTATGCTAAACACTTATATGAACATTATATATGTTTTGTTAAAAGGGGATCTTGCTTAGTTTATGTAAGGTCTTCTTAGGGATCATCACACCTAATATCTCCAAGAGAGGATAAGTCCAAGAATAAGAGAATTGTAACTTAGGGAATGCAGTGTTTCACATCACCACTAAGAGGAAATTTTTATGCTAAGAAATATCACACTCTTAGAGGAAGTCAAACCCAATGACACCACCAAGAAAAAAAAGACACATCATAAGAAGTAATAAAATCACACAAAGAATGTGAGGACACCAATGTATGCCTCCACTTTAAAGGAATTTCTAACACCATTATTGTGAGAAAAAACTTTAAAGTAGAAGAAGAAATGATAGCTTACTCAAAAATCCCTATGACAAACCATATGTTTCCATATGAAGTTGCATCATGTAAATAGGAATGAGTTTCCCCAAAAAGCACGTAAAGGATCTATAGATTCGAGGTCAGTATATCTTTGCTATAATGTTGTTAAAGAGATTGAAAATTTCATCATTCCCCAAATACATGTAAAATAGGAAGAATGACACTAGAGATTGAAAACAAAGAATTTGTTTTGGTTCAACATTAAAGAGACTAAATTTATCGACGACCTACATCATCCCCAAAAGGAAAGCACAAGAAAAGTGAAAAGATAAATGTTCATGAAATATAGAAGAATGTAGGGACAAATAAAGTAATGTACATAAAAAGAGATACATCAAATAGAACAATACAAGGGATCACATTATGCACATGCAATCGCACAAAGAAACATGCAAAAGGAAATAAAGAAAAAATCTAGTAGAACCAATAGTAAAATTGAAGATCTAAGAATGGGAAAGTGAAGTGTACCAGTCACCAAAAGTTCCTTTTCAAAGCTTACTGAGGACTCATTCACCCTATGGTGAGTGAGTCTTGGTTAGAGCTCCTAAAAAATCTATTTCTAGGTTTTTTTCTACTATGTCTACACTCCCAAATTACTAAAGTTTTCAATCGAAAAGGTAGAAATAAATTTTCTAGGTCAATTTCCATGAATTTGTAAGAATGATGACAACTTTGACAACTTTAAATACATACATACATATGTGTGTGCATGCATACATACATATATACATGAATGCATAAAAGCATACATACATACATACATATATACATACATGCATGCATGCATGCATACATACAAGCATAAATTCATACATACATAGGTACATAGATCCAAGCATACATACATACATACATACATACAAAAATCCTTAATTAGGACCCAAATAGATCTCAACACACTTCAACATGCTTCCACAAGCCTCACAAGTAGTGTTAAACATGAGGTTGGCCAACACCCATGAAAAACACCATAAACATTAAGTACACATTTCCTTAAACCAAGCCAAAAGTTTCAGACATCATAATTCACTTGAACTCAATCCAAAATGATCCATGAACTAATTAAGATTCATCAAACACTTCATCTAATTTCACATCAACAAATACTTCACTTAGGATAACTGTTAACCCTTATTTGCATACTAATAAATGAAACTCATACTATACTACACCAAATCAAGTAAAACCTTGAATAGAGAAAGATAAAAGCATTATAAGCAACTTCTCAAATATAAAAAACCCAAATTCAAACAATGATGAAACATGGAGAAAATACATTTCTCCTAGACCACTAAATAACTGGTTCCAACACTAGTGAAAATATGTCACACTACACAATGATCTAGAAACCCAAATTTTGAATATAGAAACCTGTAACATCCTTGAATAACCTATAAGATACACACAGAAATAGCATCAACATTGAAAGAATGTGGAGCACTATATCGTAGCACATTATGAACATTTACACAAGACGATTTACTCTATTTATTAAATTTCCTCAAAATCACTTGGAAACCAAGACATCATCTCAGCTCATTACTTCATTCCAACTCATCTTTAGACTCTACAATAAAATAATAGCTCTATCTACTCACAAAACTTCCTTAAGGTCTCAACTACACATGCACAACTTGTTTTCCTTTCTTTCATAGTTTTCACAATATCTTCAACATCTTCATCCCATAGTTGATATCAATGATAACACCAATTAGTATACTTCCTATTGACATCAATGACAACAAAAAAAAAAAACAACACCATCATACTTGCAACAATCTCCCCCTTTGTCATTGATGGAAACACAAGATGTGAAAAGCCACCAAAGACCACACAATAGCTCTGAACACAACATTCCTAAAACCTCTCTCGATTCTCTCTCTCCCTAAGTAGATAAGGTTTTTTTCCACATGATTATCTCTCCCCCTTTGACATCAATGGAAAATGACAAAATATTTCACATTTTTCTCCCTCTTTGACACTGACCCAAAATTTTTTGCTTAGAATACTCCCCCTTAGGAGCACACCCAACTCAATCAGCAACATAATGATAACACATGACACTACCTACTCCCCCTAAGAGGTAGCCACCAACATCAGTCTAGAAAAGAGATAGATTCATAGATCCATTAGACTGATGCATCTCCATATGTATCTAGTTCAATAAAGGAGGGGCAACAACCCCTAACTTCTCTCGAAGATAATCAAAAGTATCCTTAGGAAGAGCCTTAGTAAATATATCAACAATATGATCCTTTGTAGGAACATAATCAAGCTTCACTTCATTCTCCATAACTTTCTCTATCAAAAAGTGATACCTAATAGATATATGCTTTTTCCTTGAATGCATTACTGGATTCTTTGAAATTTTATTGCACTTGTATTATCATAGAATATAGATACATGTTTGTCAATTACAACTCTAATATCCTTCAATGTTTGTCTCATCCATAATACATGTGTATAGCATGGTGCTGCTACAATATACTTAGCCTCTGTAGTGGATAAAGAAATTAAATCATGTTTCTTACTTAGTCATGACACCAATCTACATCCAAGAAATAATGCACCACCACTTGTACTTTTACTGTTGTTAACATAGCCAGCCCAATCTACATCTATATAAGCATTCAATGTGAAATTAGTATCCTTGAGATACCACAAACCATAATTCAGTGTGCCTCTTAGATATTTGAATATTCTCTTTACTACTGTAACATGTGTTTCTTTAGGATCTTCTTGAAATCTAGCAACAAGACAAATTGTATGCATGATATACAGCCTAGTAGTAGTCAAATACAGTAGTCCACCAATCATAGTTCTATACTTGCTCTGATCATCCTTAGGTGAATCACCATCTTTGCTCAATTTAAGACCAATCACCATAAGAGTACATACTGGTTTGGAGTCATCCATTCCAAACTTCTTCAACATCTCTTTGACATACATAGACTATGAAATTAAAATCCCTTTAAATATTTGATTGATCTATAGCCCAAGAAATAAATTCATCTCCCCAAACATTGACATCTCAAACTTTTTATGTATTTCTTAAAAAAAAATCTTACACATAGCCTCATTTCCACCAAAGATAATATCATCCACATATACAACTACTATCAAGAATTTTTCTTCCTCAATTTTAAAGTAAAGATTACTATATCTGGATCCCTTATTGAATCCTTGTTGTATCAACTTATCCAATCTTACATACTAACCTTTGGGAGCTTGCTTCAAATCATATAATTCCTTCTTCAACTTACATACCATGTCTAGTTGATTTGAAAACTAAAAACCTTCTGGTTGTTCCATGTAAACCTCTTCTTCCAATTCACCATTCAAAAAAGTAGACTTCACATGCATCTGATAGACCTTAAAATATTTTTGCTACAAATTCTAAAAACATTTTGATAGCTTCCATTCTAGCCACAAGAGCAAAATTCTCCTCAAAATATATACCTTCTACTTGTGAGTAACCCTTACACACAATTCTTTCCTCATTTCTTACTACTTCATTTTCATCCATCTTTTTTCTAAATACCCATTTAGTTCCAATTATGTTCTTGTTTTCTGATCTAGGGACCTATTTGCAAGTCTGATTTTTCTCTATCTACATAAGTTCTTCCATTTCCTTCATTCAATGCTCATCCTTACATTTTTTCACTCACTAATTTTGGTTCAACTTTAGAAAGTAAGCAAAAATTTACCTCAAATTCAACGGCTTTTCTTCTTTTCAATACAACTTTCCTCTTATCTCCAATGATTTGATCTTCAAAATTATTCTTTTGTACATACTTAGGGCTTTTATGGATCTTCTCTGAAGCTTCTTCCTCTTCATTCTGCACTTCTTGTTCATCAATTATTTCTTCTACTTCTCTACAATCAGGCTCATCTAACACATATCCATCTACAGTAATGGAACTTTGCAAGTTTTCATCAACTTTAACATTTTCACTCTCAACTATCTTTCTCAACCATTTGTTGTAACACCTATAAGCTTTGCTTCTAATAGAATATCCAAGAAAGATACCTTCATTAGACCTTGCATCAAACTTTCCTAAGTCTTCTTCTCTTTTGATGTAACATTTTCTTCCAAACACTCTAAGGTACTTTGCAGTAGGAATCCTTTCATACCATAGCTCATAAGGAGCCTTTGTGCTGTTAGCTTTAGCTTGAACTCTATTAAGTATTAAAAAAATAGTATGAATAGCTTATCTCTAGTAGACTTGTGGTAGATTTTCCTATTTCATCATAGTCCTTGCAGCTTCATGAATAATTTTTTTTCCTTTCAACCACTCCATTCTACTGAGTAGTTCTAAGGGCAGACAAATGCCTCTTTATTCCATGAACTTCACAAAACTTGTTAAACTCATTGGAGGTGAATTCACCACCTTTGTCAAATCTCAAGCATTTTATTTTCATATATATTTCATTCCAAAGAAGATCTTTAATTGCCTTGAATTTTTCTAATGCATCAGATTTCTCTCTAAGAAACGTAACCATGTCATTTCTAGAGTAATCATCAATAAAAAGCATAAAGTACATGTCACCTTGTAGACTTCTCACCCTTGTAGGACCAAAAATATATGTATGTATTAATTCTAGTAGTCTGGCAGCAAATTGTTCCTTTCCCTTAAAGCTACTCCTTGTTTGTTTTCCAAATTGATAACTCTCACAAACAACATTGATAGGTTTAGTGATTCTAGGTAAATATCTCACAACATGAACCAAACTAATTCTTTCCAAATTATCAAAATTCATGTGACACATCCTTTGGTGCCATAACCAACTATCATTAATCTATGACATAAAGAAATGACCATAAGCACCCTTAAGATTATAGGTGTTTCCATATGTTCTCTTACTTGCAGTAGTCACAATTTTTGATCCTTTTTAGATCTCACAAGCTTCATCCTTAAACACAAGATTGTATCCTTTGCTACACATTTTTTGAGCACTCAAAATATTATTTCTTAATCCCTTAACATATTAAAAAAATTTAGTATTATGCTTGCCGTCAAAATTTATTGAACCTATTCCACAAATATTTTCTCTTCAATTCTCTCCAAATTTAAATAGCCCTCCATCATAATTTTCAAGTTTAACAAACTTACTTTTGTCTCCAGACATATGGTTAGAGCAACCACTATCAACAACCCAATAATTATTATCCTCTTTGACATGAAAATTAGATACCAAAGTACCTTCAACCTTATCCTTCTTCTTTGGAATAATTTCCTTCACACCACTTTCAGGGTTAGCAAAACTAGACTCTTCTTTTATAGCCAAAAAAAAGACATTTGTTATCATCAAAATCTCCATAATCAGATTCAACATTAAAAAATGCTAGCATATTCTCTCACATAGTAAGATTTATTAATCATCTTTCCTTTATTTTCCATATTCTTGTTGTTTTGAGCTCTTTTTGGACATCTAGAAGCATAATGACCTATACCACCACAACTAAAACATTGGAAAGGTACTTTTCCTTGATACTTACCAATGCCCTTTTTCATCTTCCTCACAAAGTTAGCTTCCAATTAATCAAGATCTTCATCACTAAAATCTTCAACCTTCTTTGATTTACTAGCCTTACAATTAGTCTCAACTTTTGTACTTTTCTTTAGTTTTCTCATTTCAAATGCAATTAGGGTACCAATCAACTAATCTCTAGAATATTTGTCAAAATAAATTGTTTCCTCAATAGTAGATACCTTTTCATTGTATCAATCCAAAAGAGATTTGACAACCTTCTTCACCACTTCAGATTTTTTAACTATTGCACCATGATCTCTCATATTACTCACCAATTCATCAAGTATCTAAATGTAGCCTTTAATTGTTTCATCTTCAAACATATGCATCATTTCAAACTATTCCTTCAAGTTCTGCAACTTATCTTGTTTGACCTTCAAATATCCTTCATAAATGCTCTCTAAGTTATCCAAAACTTCTTTAGTAGTCTTCAAACTCATAACTTTAACTAATTTAGTATTTGTAAGACTATTCACAATAATGTACCTTGCTCTAGCATTGATCTCATGTGCCTTGATTTCTAAATTTGTATTTGGACCATTCAGTGGTGTGGTATATGGTGTTTGATAAGCCTTCTCAATCTCAAATCCTTGAGCACACAAATATCCTTTAATCTTTATCTTCCAGAATGCATAATTTGAGTCATCGAATCTAGGATATTTGAAAGGAATCTTGTTCGTCATCCAAAATCTATCTCAAGTGGTTAAGCTCTTCTTCAAGGAACCTCACTCTTATACCAATTGTTGAAATGAACAAGACAACTGAGAGGGGAGGTGAATCATTTGTAGAAAATTAAACCTTCAAAACCCTCAATAGTAATTAGATCCACAAAAATTCATGAAACCCTTATTTTTCTAAGTTGATTAAACATGAAATACAAATAACAAAAATTGAAATCACAACTCCATACACATGACAACAACATATTTACATGGAAAAACCAATAAGAGAAAAAAATGATGAGGATTAGCTCACAATATAAGTAATTTCAAAACTAGTACAAAGGGGCTCACTGCCAGAATAGGACACACTATCCAAAAGGGGTCATAGTCAAGGCTCACTACCATAGAAAGAAAACAAGAAGATAGAAGAATAATATTACAAAGAGAAAACACTTATCAATGCAATAAGGAGACCACCACAATTGCTTGCACACTTTCATAGTCTCATATGAAAGATATCAGATGCCTTCATCTCATTTTGTTAAGGAATCCTAACATGAAGTTTTCACTTATTTGCTTAATTTTGCATCACTCCAACCACTTGAAACAATCTTGCATCTATCTTGATTATTAATCTTTCCACACTCTCTTGCATCAACACCATACATATTTATATCAACCTCTACCTCAAAAAATTTCTCCAATGTCGGTCATTAGCTATTATACATTCAAATTCAAAATAGGTTGGGATCTAAACATTCTCATGGTGGATAGAAATGAAAAGAAACCTACAAAAATACCTAATTAGGACCCAAATAGATCTCAACACACTTCCACAATCCTTGCATGTAGTGTTAAACACTAGGTATTCGAACACCCATGCAAATACCATAAACATCAAGTACACGCTTCCTTAAACCAAGCTAAAAGTTTTGAACAACATAATTCACTTTAAATAAATCTAGAATGATCCATGAACTACTTAAGATTCATCAAAGACTTCATCCAAGATTTCATCAATAAATACTTCAACTCAAGACAACTGTTAACCCTTATTTTCATACTGATAAAAGAAACTCACATTGTACTGTACCAAATCAAGTAAAACCTTGAATAAAAAATGATAAAAGCATTATAAGAAACTTCCCAAATTTGCACAACTTGAATCCAAGTGGCAGAGAAATGTGGAGAAAATACATTTCTCCTAGACCATTGAAAACACCACTGAATAATTGATTCACACACTGGTGAAAATATATCACACTATACAATGATCCAATAACCCAAATCCTAAATATAGAAACCTCAAACATCCTCAAATAACCTATAAGATCCGCACAAGCATAGCATCAACACTAAAAGAACACAAAGTACAATATTAGAGCACATTGTGAACATTTGCACAACATAGTTTACTCTATTAAATTTCTCTTGGAAACCAAGTACCAGAGACATCATCTCAACTCATTACTTTATTCCAACTCATCTTCAGACTCTACGGAAAAAGAACAACACCATGTACTTGAGTAGAACACTTCCTCAAGGTCTCAACTACACATGCACAACTTGTTTTCCCTTTTTTCACAATTTTCTCAATATCCTCAACATCTTCATCCCATAGTTGGTATCAATGGCAACACCAGTCAGTAGAATTCCTATTGACATCGATAACAAAACTAGATGACACCATCATACTTGCAATAAGAACTTGCATCACTAAATGTAATGCCACATATATTCTTTAGTTGTTATTTAATTAGAGCTCTCTTCACACATGCACCTACTTCATCATGCTCCCCCTTTCCATGCACAGCTTCAAAAAACTCCAATTATGAGGTATACCCCTCTCTGATTGTATTTTTCTCAACAAATAAAATATATGAGCATTCTTGAAATAACCATTGCAATTATCTAACCAAATGAGATGATGAACCATTCTAATATGTTTTTCCTAGAAGAACTCAAAAATTACTAAAAACAATATTGCACATACTTTGATGAATGAGATCAATTACCACTCACATAAAAATGATACTCCTTGAAAATCTTCATGTTCTCTTCTATAATATTAGGGGCATGTATATATGCTATGAAAAAAAATAGAAATGATGAGGGCACAGCCTGAGACACAAAAAATAACCCACAAACAAGAGAATAATTTTATTATTCAGAAAATGGAGCTTTTTACATGCAGAGGGTCTCAATCCCCAAGTTCTACAACACATGCAAGTTACAGAAAGCTACAGAATAACCTTTTCGCAATATGTGAGCTTGTCCCCAAAAATTTACCCAACAAAATTAGAAACCCACCCATAAATAGAGCTCCTCTTTAGTTTGGATCCAAAACAACATTAAAATTTTGAGTTTAGGCGGTTTGGCACCGAAAATTACAACTTGAAGTTCAAATTTCAAAAGAACATTTGCAATTGTATCTTCTAGAAAGTGCGCCAACTTCCCGGGGCCATAACTTTTGATCCAGGGCTCTGATTCGCGAACCCTTTGAACCATTGGAAAGGTCTCGAAGTCAAGAACGCATTCAAAATCCACTACACGTCTCAGATTGGTTGAGGAAAACCCAACCAGTCAACCGCTGCCTTAGATAGCCAGGATGAATCTTCCACAGGCCTTCCTCTCCATTTCACCAGATATTCTTCATATTGCCTATTTCTAGTACTCCTTCCCACATGACTATCCAAGATTTCTTCAATCTCCTCCCTTTCTAAAGTAGGTGTTGGAATGTCATACTGCCCTACTGCTAGTGCTTCCTCTGCTCCACCTTCATAATACTCTGTCAAATCTAAAATGTTGAACATAGGGGAAATGTTGATTCCATCAGGCAACTCTACCTCATATGCATTCCCTGAATCATGCTTCTTCAAAATCTTATAGGGACCAAATTTCTTAATCTTCAATTTATTATAGGTTCCCATGGGAAACATTTCTTTCCTCAAGTGGACCATCACTTCATCACCAATCTGAAACTCCTTATACCTCCTCTTCTAATCTACCTTAGCCTTATATTGCATATTCATCTTGTTAATATGTTCTCTTACCTTCTCATGTATATCCTTGATGTGTTCTACAAAATCTTTGGCTTCAACACTTATTTTCTTCTCTTGGTCCATCTTACTCAATTTTGGAGTTTTTCTGGGGCTACCTCCATACACAATCTGGAATGGTGATCTACCAATACTTCTGTTGATAGAATTATTGTAAGAAAATTATGCCTGGGGTAAGATCAAGTCCCATCCCTTGGGTTTATTTCCTACCAAACATCTCAGTGGGTTACCCAGACTCCTGTTAATAGCATCTGTCTACCCATCTGTTTGTGGATGGTGTGCAGAACTGAACTTCAGCTCTGTCTTCAGCTTCTTCGACAAGGTCCTCCAAAAGTACCCCACAAATTTGGTGTCAAGATCTAAAACAATATTCTTTGGTAGGCCATGTACCCTCACCACCTCTTTGAAGAACAAGTCAGCAATGTGGATTGCATCATGGGTCTTCTGACATGGAATGAAATGTGCCATCTTTGAAAACCTATCAACCACCACAAAGACTGAATCATTCCCTCGTTGTGTCCTTGGCAAACCAAGAACAAAGTCCATACTTATATCCTCCCATGGCCTCTCGGTACGTAAGGGCTGATATAACTGTATTCCGGGCTCACTCCTTTAGCCATCTAACATACCCTACAAATTTGTACAAACTTCTTCACATCCTTGACAACGAGGCCAATAATAATGCTCACTGATAATGGCAATGGTCTTATCCTGACCAAAATGTCCTGCCATTCCTCCACTATGCTTCTCCTTTATCAGGTTCTCCCTCATGGAACTCCTTGGGATACACAATTGACTTCCCTCAAATAACATGCCATCCTAGATTATGAAATCCAGCCACTTGGTCCTATCCACTGTAACAGGTTCCTTGCAAGCTTTCCAAGCCTCTGAAAATCAAGATCTTCTGCATACAGTGTCTTGAGTTCATTGAACCCAACCACTTCAATCTGCATCTTTGTCATCAGTGTATGCCTCCTACATAAGGCATCCATAACCCTATTTGACTTCCCACTCCTATGTTTCAAAACAAAGGTATAACTCTACAAAAACTCTACCCATTTCATATGCCTCTGATTTAACTTTCCTTGACTATTTAGGTATTGCAAGGCCTGATGATCAATATATAGAACAAATTCCTTCGACAACAAATAATGTCTCCATTTCTTTAATACCTAAACTATTGCATAAAATTCCTAATCATATACAGAATAATTTCTCTTAGCAACATTTAACTTTTCACTGAAATATGCAATGGGCTTACCTTCTTGGCTCAATACTACTCCAATGGCACAACCACTAGCATCACAATCCACCTAAAACACCTTGTTGAAATCTGGGAGGACTAGAACAGGTTGCTCCGTCACCTTCTGCTTCAATAGTGCAAAATTTTTTGCTGCTCCAGTGCTCCACTTGAATTCTTTTCTATCCCCTCTCATCGTTTTAGTCAGGGGTCCACAAATACTACTGAAGTTTCTAATGAACTTTCTATAAAAACTAGCCAAACCTTGGAAAGATCTCACCTCAGTAGTAGTTCCTGGGGTAGGCCATTCCAGAATAGCCTTCACCTTCTCTGGGTCCATCTTGAGACCTTCTACTGAGACAACAAACCCCAAGTACACTAACTCCCTCTTCACAAAACTGCACTTCTTCATATTAATCAACAATTTCTCTTCTCTTAACTTCTCAAAGGCTCTCTGAATATGCATCAGATGTTCATCCAACGTCTAACTGAAAATCAAAATATCATCTAAATACACAATAACAAAACTTCCTAGAAATTCTCTTAGTACCTCGTTCATGAGCCGCATGAATGTGCTTGGTGCATTGGTTAGCCCAAAAGGCATGACTAACCACTCATACAGGCCCTCTTTGGTCTTGAAGGCAGTCTTCCATTCATCTCCCTCTTGAATCTGGATCTAGTGATATCCACTCTTCACATCAATCTTTGTGAAGTACTGAGCTCCACTCAAACAGTCCATCAGGTCATCCATCCTTGGCAGGGGAAATGTGTACTTAATTGTTATCTTGTTTATGGCTCGGAAATCTCTATACATCCTCCACTCCACATCCTTCTTTGGTGCTAGTATAGCAGGTACTGCACATGGACTCAAACTCTCCCGTATCAAACCCTTTCTCAACAACTCTTGAACTTGTCTATTCAACTCCTCATTTTTTGTTGGAGCCATTCTATGAGCTGCCTTATTTGGAAAACTAGCTCAAGGAATCAAGTCAATCTGATGACTGATCTTCCTTATTGGTGGTAAACCCTCAGGTAAATTATCAAAAACAATATCTTGAAACTCATCCAACATCCCAGAAACTTCTTCTAGAACCTTCTCACTATCCTCCTTACTCACTCTAGGAATCAATGCATAACACGCACGCTCATACTTCATACCTTCTAAAAATTTTCATCCATCTACATAACAAACTCTAGCACTACTACATACCTTTTCTTCAGTCTCCTTCTAGGGTTTTAACTTGTGACGAACTCCATCCTTTTTCAAGGAATAAGTGTTTGCATGGCCATCATGTATAGCTTGCCTATCGAACTACCATGGCCTCCCCAACAACGTGTGACATGCATCCATGGGTATGATATCACAGAGTACCTCATCATGGTAGCTCCTGATCTTGAACTTTACTAGGCACTGCTCATTGACCAAAACTTTGTGGTCTTTCTACAACAAGGTAATCCGATACAGATGGGGGTGCCTTTCCCTCTTCAGCTTCAACTTTGTGACCATCTCCTCTGACACTAGATTATCAGTGTTCCCACCATCAATAATGACATCACAACATTTTCCTTCACACTTGCACCTTGTGCAAAACAGATTCTTCCTCTGTTCTGGTTCCTTTTCTTTAGTCACTAGGGATCTCCTAATCACTAGGGTTTCTCCCTTTTCAACATCATCTGAATGTTTAGATTGTGCCTCCTCATCTACATGTGCAACCCTTCCACGACCTTCTGGCCTTTTGTCTGTCCTTCCTTGGTGTTGTGGACATTCATAGGCTCGATGCCCTTCTTCACCACACTGAAAACACGTTCCTCTGAAACCACCTCTTCTAGATCCTTGTCCATATCTCCCTCATCCTCTACCTCTTTGATCACCACTATTTTGATCACGAGGGTGGTAGAAGTTGTCATTCTTTTGGCTTCGGCTGGTACCCACATCTTCAATTTTATTTTCATCATCATTTCAGCTTCCTGAAGGTCTTCCGTTGCCCCTTCTGCTTTGACCTCCTCATCCTTTTTGCTTTCCATCAAATCTTTTGTTCAGCTTCTCTTCCACCTTTAGAGAAAATTGATACACATCCTCAATGGTGGTCATTCTGACTAGGCTTAACTCCTCCTGAATGCTCAGTCGTAACCCATTAAGATATCGGGCTACCTTCTCCTTATTGACCTTTGTGTGACCTATTCTGATGATTATCTTGTGAAAATATTCAATATATTCTTTCACAGATCTACTTCCTTACTTCAACCCTTGCAATTTCTTTCAACAAATCTAACTCATAGTCCACTAGTATGAACCGCTTCTTCGCTTACCATGCGATCCCATCTAGTGATCTTGACTTTTCCTCTTCGATTTCTTTCCCAACCGAACCTCTTTCCACCAAATACTAGCATGGCTCTTCGCCATTTTCGCGCAAACTTAACCTGATCCGGTCCTCTATTTCCTCATACTCAAAATATTCTTCTAGCTCGTTGATCCAGCTTGATCAACTCTTCTAGGTTCAGACTTGGAATAACCGGGACTTACGCTTCTGGTCTTTTCCATCTTCGAAATGGCCTTATTAGTCCGTTTGGTCTTGATCAATTGCTTCTTCTTCCTCTTCTACATCTGAACCTTCTTCTCCTTCATCCTCACTTTCCTCCCTCGGTTTAACCCTCTTCTCAACTGCTCTTGTAACGCATCAATCTATCTCTAGAGGGCTGCCAATGCATCTCTTCCACCAACATTTATGTCACCTCGACCACCTCTGGTACCACCACACCTATCAGGCATCACTCTTGGGGGAATCTTTCTTGACTTTGACCCACAACCACGGTCCTGGTGTGAATTGCCCCACGATCGGCGATCTGTCCACACACTCAAGAAAACCCGCTTTGATACCATTTGATGAGGGCACAGCCCAAGACATAGAAAATAACCCACAAACAAGAGAATAATTTTATTATTCAAAAAATGGAGCTTCTTACATGCAGAGGGTCTCAATCCCCAAGTTCTACAACACATGCAAGTTACAGAAAGCTACAGAATAACCTTTTTGCAATATGCGAGCTTTTCCCCAAAAAGTTACCCAACAAAATTAGAAACCCACCCATAAATAGAGCTCCTCTTTAGTTTGAAGCCAAAACAACATTAAAATTTTGAGTTTAGGCGGTTTGGCACCAAAAATTACAACTTGAAGTTCAAATTTCAAAAGAACATTTGCAATTGTATCTTCTAGAAAGTGTGCCAACTTCCCAAGGCCATAACTTTTGATCCGGGGCTCCGATTCGTAAACCGTTTGAACCGTTGGAAAGATCTCAAAGTCAAGAACGTGCTCAAAATCCACTGCACCAATTTCAGCAAGTTTTGGGGCCATTCTGGAAGCTCTAAGTGCCTCAAATCCAACATGGAAGATTTTCAGGTGCAAATCTAGGAAACTCAAACTGCAATATCTTTCAACCCAAGAATAGAAAATAAAAACCATCAAATGGGAATTTCATTATGACGAAAAGGGTATCAAAAAATGTAAAAACATCTAAAAACTAAGAAACTTGAAATTTAACTATTTTTGGGTGATGCAAAATTGCCCTTACACTGCTGGATGCTCCTACATCAAGAAATCTAAATAGAATTGTAATTTTGAAATTGGACTTCATTTTGTGGTTGTAATGTGTATTTTTTTTGCAAAATTGACTACATAGATAAAAGTTCCAATTGGGAAAAATTCCTTACACATCCTAGATTAATGATCTAACCATAAGGATGTGTAGATATGTCTTGCATTCTTGTAAAATATTAGAAATAAAATCAATACTTACTTCTTTTGTAACCAACTCACATCTAGAACCTTCACTCCCCTCTTCAAATTGTATTTCATTGTCCCACATCTCTTTTTCTCAACCATTATTTTTTTCTAAAATCAATCTCTCTCCTCTCATGAGTACATGATATAAACTTTGATAACCCACTACATTCTAAAACATATAAAATTAGGGTAGGCGTTCAAAACATATGGTTTTAGACTAAATTTGGAATGTTTCACCAAACATACCATAAATAGAAAGGGGGAAATCAGATGCAATGAACCTACCTATTTTATGTTTCATTCAAGAAATGAGATCCTCCAAGATAGAATCAACTTTCAGCCCTTAGGTGAGTTAATTATATGGAATATCTACAAATTTCCTTTATGTGTGTGCATGGGGTAAATATGACTAAACAACACTTTTGGGAGAAAAATAAAAAGTACCTAATGATCCCAATCATGCATTGTAAAACTTTAATCTTCAATTTAAATCATAAAACTTAGAGAATCAACAACTCCCTTTTATATTTTTGAAGTTTAAATCATTATAAATGTCATAAAAAATGTTGCAAGGTGTCATTCTAATAGAAAGAGTGACAAAATGACTAAACATGGGTTTTGGGAGATGAAAATAAGATATCAAATGACCTCAATTATGTAACCTAAAACATGATTCAAGTATATGCAGCATAAATCTAATATAAATAGTCAACTTTATGTAAATTGAATGAGTGGAAGACACTTAAAACTTACCTGAAAATTTGTTGCAGAGTGTTCACAAACAGTTGCAAAGTGTCCAAGACATGCCCCATCCAAAAATGGTGAATGGGTCCTAAGACAATTTTTTGAGCTAAATTTTTGGGAGCACTTGAAGACAAATTTGGGATACAATTTCCCATTGGTCTCAAAATAAAAGGATGACAAATGAGTTTTGGATCTAAGTTTCCATGAGATGACAACCTTTCTTGCAACTTTGACAATTTTGTACCTTAGAGATCTCCAATATTCAATTTTTTTTAACCTAACATCTGCAACACAAACACAAGAGAGGAAAAAAAAATGTGGATGGGGGTTTTCCTTGGTCAAACCCCATTTTGGTAATTAAACCTTGAATTGAAATGGAACATGAAGGAATGATGAATGAAGAAATGCAATGTTGCAACTCCCCAAACCCTTGAATAAACCTTGGAAAGACTAAAATATTGATGTTTATCTTACATAAAATGATTTTAATGGATGTGGATCTTTTTTTTTTTTTTAGACTGCTGGAATCGGGTAGCACGACCCCCTATAAACTACAGTGCGCCTGGTAAACTTTTTAACGTGACCGGTGGCACTGGCGCGACACGCCCTCCGGTACCACGGGACAGGGGAGACTAGAACTCGTGACCAGCAGAGCCACAATGGAATTACTTAGCCAACCGAGCTAGGGCCCCCACCCAATGGATGTGGATCTTGATTCTTGAATCTTTCTTTGAATATTTGACTTGAATACTTGGATTAAATCTTGAAACCTACATCACAATGTTGGCTCTAAAAACATGCATGAATCAGCATAGCTTTGACATGATGCTTGAGATCTTGAATGCTACAAAAAAATCTTGATAATTCTACTCTTGAATGCTCTTGACAATAATATTTACTCATATGAAAGTTTCCCTCTTGCTACATGTTTTGAATTGATAAAATAACCTTGTATTTATAGACACTTATCCTTAATTTCTCAAAAATTAAACATTACAAGCTGACCTTTGTAATTTGAATTTGAGATGATAAAAATATCACTAAAACATGAATTAAAAATGGGTTCCAAAGCCTAGGGAGGACCCATTCTCCCATGGGTGAATGGGTCTCAAGCCCCTATTCCTAGAAAACATATTGCTCATGGTGTTTAATTATATGTTGGCTTTAATTGTTGTCAGGTTTCCCCTTTGAAAAAATTTAACTTATTAGGCTTGTAAATGAATAAAAGGTATAATTAAGGCCTAATTAAGCTCAATTTAATTAAGAGGGCCCAAAAAAGTATGAAAATGTAATTTTCAACAGCAAATTAAGGCATCGTGAGGTCTATTTTAATTAGGAGGGTCCAAACTAGTGTGAAAATGTAAAAGGATGCATTTTTCTACACTATATTTAGCCCCCACTTTAGTGAGAGGATGACCTTGTGTCAAAATCACTCTAAAGTAGTCAAGAGGGGTCCAAGTGCACAAATTTTGATGGGATAGGATGACAAAAATCAAGGAGGTGGCCAAGCCCCCAAGATCTAAGATCCTATGTCAAACCAACATAAGAACAAAGGTACACAAAAAAGATGTATGATATGAAATAGCAAGACAAGATACACAAATGTACAATTTCAAAGACTAAAAGAAAAAACCCAAAAAGAAAAAACCCAAAAAGAAAAAAGGGTGAATCAAGCCTTAGTTGTTTGTTAAAAAAAATTTACAAGTAGAACTCATTTTCCACTATGAAAACAATAATGCATGATCACACAAGCTAGTGAAATTTGTTGTCCACTAGGTGAGCCCCAAAAGAGTGGCTAAGTGAGAAAGTCATGCCAAATCTACATGATCTCACCATACAAAGTGAAATTCATGATAGGTCTATATAATCCCATTATACTAACCATACCAAATTTATAACTTCTAATTGTTGGCAAAAAAAGGGCAAACAATTGAGAGGGGGGGTGAATCAGTTGTCACAAAATATTTAAACTTTTTCTAACTTAACTTAATCTTAGATCTGATGAATGAACAATAAACCATGAACAAACAACACATAAGAAGCATAGAGAACACCAATATTTTTTTATGTGGAAACCCTATTAGGGGAAAAACCATGGTGGATGTTAGTCCACAATATTATACCATGTTTAAAGTATAAGAAAAATAATGGGAATTCACATGCATTCAAGCACACTACCTAGAGCTCACTACTCAAATACAAGAGGGCTCAATACCCAACAATACACAACAATACAAATTAGATCCATAGGGTATGAACTAAGGAAATAGCTTTTCACAAGCCTGATTATAGTTCTAGTTAAGAACAGAAAAACCTTCTTCACACTTCGCAAAAACTTCTTCTCACTTTGCTCTGCAATCAAATGATTTGGACACTATTCACATATCTACACATTCTCTAGCATACATTCGCTCTTATGCACACACTAGCTTCACTCAAACAATCGCTCTTATATATCTACAACATGGAATTACATCAATAGTTTAGTTAGCTAGAAATATAAAATGTATTTTCAATGTCCACCTAATTTTTACAAATAAACTTTCAATGTGGATCAAACACCATTGACTAATATCATGATGTGACTCAAAACAATATCCTTGAGTGTGCCAAACATTCAAAATTAAATCTTCAAGGATCCGCAATATGCCACAACCATCATGTTAGCCAAGAACATGAAAACCCAAACATACTGAGAAAAATCTTCGACCATGAGAAAACTGATCAATGCAAATATGCAACAGAGATAGAGCATGATCTAGAAACATCCATGAGCACCAAGAAATAATAGAGAAACATCTGAAACAACTAGAATTACCAAAATCATACCAACTTTAATCAAGAACACTGATAGAGACCACAAAGACACTATCAAAACATAGATCTTCATAACTCAAACAAATCTTCATGAGGACCTCTAAAACTTCTGGTAGATGTACTAGATACACTTAGCAATAAACCCTTTATTCCATAGTAGTTTATCTTCAACGTATAGAACAAGACACCTTCATGACCTTCACAGTTCGATTGGGAACCTAGAACTATTTCTTTAACAATTTTCTCAATATCCTCAACATATATAGCCTTCAAGACAATAATGCTAATAGTTTAGACATCAATAACAACCACATATCAGCAACATGACCACATCATCCAACAATATCCCCCTTTGGCATTGATGGAAACACATGATGTGAAAAATACCATCAACCCAACTCTCAAACAACACTTGCTCCCCCTTAGATTCTGACTCTTCTTCCTTGACTTCTTCTGCATGATCTTCTCCCCACAAGAATCTTTACTCTAGATAAGTAGCATTTTTTCACATGAATCTTCTCCCCCTTTGACACAATGGAAAATATAAGCATTATCTTCCCATATACAAGATCTAAACCACATATTTGCACATCTAACTACTCCCCCTGAGTAGTAGCCACAAAAACATCAATCCAGATCATGTAATATGTATGATGCACATGGATTGATGCAAGTAAATGAATCTCTAGTTCAAATCAAAAGGGGTAATCACCCCTAGCATCCCTCTGAGATACTCAAAAGCATCCTTTTTGCAAATTCTTAGTGAAAATATTTGCAATCTATTCTTTGGTAGGCACATACTCTAGTTTGAATTCTTTCTCACTCATTTTTTCCATTAAGAAGTGAAACTTGATTGATATATGCTTGGTCTTAGAGTGTAGCTCTGGATTCTTTGATATGTTAATTACATTTGGTTTGTCATAGTATATTACAATAGGTTCATCATATACTACTCTGATATCTTTTAGCATTTGTTTCATCCACATCACTTGACTACATTTTTTTGCAGCAGCAATATGCTCTACTTCAGTAGTAGATAGAGAAATGGAATTCTGCTTTTTTCTCAACCAAGACACCAGCTTCTTCCCTAGGAAGAAGGCACCACCACTAGTACTCTTCTTGTCATCTACATCTCCTACCCAATCTGCATCAGTATATGCATTCAAAGTAAGATCGTCATCCTTAGAATACCAAAGCCCAAAATCAACTGTTCCTTTTAGATACCTGAAGATTCTTTTAATAGCAATCACATGAGACTCTTTTGGATCAGCCTGAAATCTAGCAACCATACATACAACATTCATGATGTCTAGTCTAGTCTGAGTTAAATAGAGTAATCCACCAATCATTGACTTGTATCTTGTTTGATTTTCCTTAGGAGAATCATCATTCTATGTCAACTTACATCTAGTTACCATGGGAGTGCCAATAGGTTTTGAGTCATCCATGCCAAAATTCTTCAAAAATTCTCACATATTTGGATTGAGATATGGAGATACCCTTGTCTAACTAAGTAACTTGCAATCCTAGAAAGAACTTCATCTCTCCAATCATACTCATCTCAAATTCACTCTTTATTTCATCAACAAACCTCATACATAGAGTGTCATCTCCTCTAAAAATAATTTCATCAACAAAGACCTCAATAATTAACTCTTTTTCATGATCCAATTTGAAATATAAGTTGTTTTTAGTAGTGCCTTTATTGAATCCAAGCTTTAGTAAATATTTGTCTAGTCTATCATACTAGGATATGAGGGCTTGCTTGAGTCCATATAAAGATTTCTTCAATCAGCAAACCATGTCTTCTTTGTTAGCCAGTTGAAACCCATCAGGTTGTTCAATGTATACTTCTTCTAGCTCACCATTCAAAAAAGTTGACTTCACATCTATTTGATAGACTTTATAATATTTATATGCAGCATAAGCAAGAAATAACCTTACAACTTTAATTCTAGCAACAAGGGAAAAGGTTTCTTCAAAATCAATACCTTCCATTTGTGAATACACTTTACATACTAGTCTTGCTTTATTCTGGACCACTTCACCTTGTTCATTCAACTTATTCTGAAATACCCATTTAGTACCAATCATATTCTTATCTTTAGGTTTGAGAACAAGTATCCATGTATCATTCTTTTCAATCTATATTAGTTCTTCCTTCATAGCTTCCATCCAGTGTTCATCATTGCAGGTTTCTTTGACATCTTTGGGTTTAATCTTGGAAATCAAGCAATGCTCTTCTATAATCTTTCTTCTAGTTTGCATTCCTTTATTCTTATCTCCTATAATTTGATTTTTAGAATGATTTAGCTTTACATACCTTGGAGTTTTAGGATTCTCTCAAATTTCTAATTCTTATATTCTTTTTCCTGCACTTGCACTTGTCTCTACTTCCTAACTATCTTGATTTATCAGAACAAATTGAAATTGTCTTATTGGAACATATGGCACAATTTGAAGTTTATTTTGTGTCTGAACATTCTTCCCTTTGTTTGTATTGTCTTCATCTAAATCATATCCACAATATCTAGATGTTCTATCAAAATCCTCATCAACTCTAAAATTTTCACTCTTAACTATTTTTCTTAGTCTTTTTTTATAGCACCGATAGGCCTTGCTACTAGTAGAGTAACCTAGAAAGATTCCTTCATTGCTTCTTGAATAAAACTTTCCTATAGCATCATCTCTCTTGATTTATCACTTGCTTCCAAAGATCTTGAAATATTCAACAGTAGGATTATAACCAAACCATAGTTCAAAAGGAGTCTTACCAAAATTACCATTCACATTTACCCAGTTCAAAGTGTACACAACAGTGCTTACAACTTCACTCCAGTGGATGTGATGTACATTTCCTTCAATCATCATTGTTCTAGCAGCATCAAAAATTGTTTTGTTCTTCCTTTCTACAACACCATTCGATTGAGGGGTTTGAGGAGCAAATAACTATCTTCTAATTCCATTCTCTTCACAAAAATAATTAAACTCCCTAAAGGTTAACTCCCCACCTATGTCTTACCTTAAGCCTTTAATTAACAAACCTTTCTCATTTTCTACCATAACTTTGAAACTTTTGAACTTTTCTAATGCTTCACATTTTTCTCTTAAGAAAGAAACCCATATCATTCTAGAATAATCATGAATAAGTAGCATAAAATACCTTTCACCATGGAGACTTCTAACTCTAGAAAGACCACATAGATCAATATGCACCAGCTCCAGTAATCCATTTGAATGATGTTGTTTGCTTTGAAAAGAGACTCTAGTTTGTTTTCCCATTTGACACTCCTTGCAAATTGTGTTAGTAGGCTTCACTAGCTTAGGTAGATCTCTTACTACTTGAGTGGAAATTACTTTGACTATGTTATCAAAATCCACATGACATAGCCTTCTATGCCATAACCAACTTTCATCTACTTGAACAATTAAACAACTTTCACTCGCAGCATTCAAGTGAAAAACATTACCTTTTTTCTGTTTACTTGAAGCAATTATATTTCCAAAACTTCCATATATCCCGCATCTTCCATCTTTGAATTGAAGATCATAACCCTTTTCCACCATTTGTCCAACACTCAATAGGTTATTCTTTAATCCTTCAAAATAAAGGACATCATTAGTGTTATTCTTACCACCAATACAAATAGATCCTCTACCATGAATCATACAAGCATTGTTATCTCCAAATCTTACAATCCCACCATCATACTTCCCTAGACTTAAAAATTTGTTTTTGTCACTAGTCATATGATGTGAGCATCCACTATCAATGGCCCACTCATCCTTTTCTTCAATTTGGGTTGCAAGAGCTTTCTCAACTTTAGTAGATTCAATAGCCATAGGACTAGTTTCCTTGATAGCAATGAAAACCCAATCATCTTCATTTCCATTTTCTTTATCAGACTCTTCATCAATCACACCTTCTTTAGAAAAATAACATTTTTTTTGGAATCTATATTTGTATTGCTTAGATCTAGGAACTCTTTCAGGACACCTTGATGCAAAATGACCTATTTTACTACAAGAAAATAATTTGATAAGAAAATTTCCTGTATACTTACATTTTCCTCTACCTTCTTTCTTCACAATCAGTGCTTCCAACTCTTCTACCTCTCTTTCTTCATCTTCAAGTTGTTTCATTTCTTCCTCATACTTGAATGTCTTTCTGGAACTCTCTCCCAGATCATATCTTTGCTTGTTTCTTATGGATGTAGTAGCCTTGAATGCAGTTTCAGTCTTAGGAGAAAATTAACCAAATTTTCTCAACTCAAAGGCAACAAGTTTACCAATCAGTGTATCTCTTATCACATTCATCAATGATACGATTTCTTCAATAGCATGAACCTTCACTTTGTAGGAGGGAGGCAATGATCTGATCACTTTAGCCACAATTTCTTCCTCTTCTTGGGTACCACCGAAACATCTAATACCCACCACTATTTCATTTACTATTTGCATAAAAGGATATATTTTCATCTTCACCCATCTTCAAATTTTCATACTTGTCTTTCAAACTTTGTAGCTTAGCCATCTTCACATGTAAATCTCCTTCATGCAAAATTTCCAGCTTCATCCACATCTCATGAGCTATCTTCAAACCTATCACATTTTTCATTTCTGAATCTATTAGAGCACTCAACAAAGCTTTCATATCCTTGACATTATTCTCGTCCTCTTCAATTTCATCAGTAGTGGAAGGACCATTATGAGGAATAACATATCTATTCTTTGTAATCTTCCAAAAGGGTTCACCAATACACCTCAAATGACACTCCATCCTAGTTTTCCATAATGAATAGTTTACTCCATCAAATCTAGGATTGTTCTTCTTGTATGATATCATCTCAAATCACATTAAGATTTTAAACTTCTTTAGAGGAACCTACTCTAGTACCAATTATTGGAAAAACAAGGATAGACAATTGAGAGGGTAGGTGAATCAGTTGTCATAGAATATTTAAACTTTTTCAAACTTTACATAACTTAATCTTAGATTTGATGAATAAATAGTAAACCATGAACAAACAACACATTATAAGCATAGAGACCACCAAGATTTTTTATGTGGAAACCCTATTAGGGGAAAAACCATGGTGGATGTTAGTCCACAATATTATACCCTATTAAAAGTATAAGAAAAATAATGGGAATTCACATGTATTCAAGCACACTTCCTAGAGCTAACTACTCAAATACAAAAGGGCTCACTACCCAACAATGCACTGCAATACAAATTAGATCCATCGGGTATGAATTGAGGAAATAGCTTCTTTACAAGCCTGATTATAGTTCTAGTTAAGCATAGAAACACCTTCTTCACACTTCACTCAAACTTCTTCACTCTGCTCTAAAATAAAATGATTTAGACACTATTCACACATCTACACTTTCTTTGGAATACATTCATTCTTATGCACACACTGAATTTTCTCAAACAATATCTCTTATATATCTACAACATGGAATTACATCAACAACTTAGTCAGCTAGAAATATAAAACATATTTTCAATGTTGGCCCAATTTTTACAAATAAACTTTAAATGTGGATCAAAAACCATCGGCTAATATCATGATTTGACCCAAAAAAATATCCTCAACTGTGCCAAACATTCAAAAATAAATCTTCAAGATCTGCAACATGCCACAGCCACCATGTCAACCAAGAACATGAAAACCCAAACATACTAAGAAAAATCTTCAACCATGAGCACACTGATCAAAATGAACATGCAACAAAGATAGAGCATGATCTAGAAACATCCATGAGCACCAAGAAATAATAGAGAAACATTCACAACAACTAGAATTACCAAAATTATACCAACTTTAATCAAAAACATTGACAAAGACCATAAAGACGCTATCAAAACATAGATCTTCATAACTCAAACAAATCTTCACATAGACCTCTAAAACTTCAAGTGGATGGACTAGATACACTTAGAAATAAACCCTTTAGTCCACAATAGTTGATCTTCAATTTATAGAACAAGACACCTTCATGACCACAGTTCTACTAGGAATGTGGAACTTTTTCTTTAACAATTTTCTCAATATCCTCCACATATACAACCTTCAATACAATAATGCTAATAGTGTTGACATCAATGAAAACCACATATAAGAAACACAATCATAGCATACAACACTAATAACTTTGATAAGGCACCACACTATATGAACTTCAAGCTTCATAAGGCTAGCAAGCTTTGATATGCTAAGCAATCATGAACAAACATGGATCCACTAGCAAGCAAGGTGTGTTATTCCTTGTGGCCATGAAAAATGGTTGTAACTTCAAGCTTCATAAGGTTAGAACATTTTTCTATGCTAAACACTTATGAACAAAATGCAAATAGGATAAGAAATGTTCAAAGGGGTTTTTCTTATTTCATGAAACGTCTCCTATTAGGTAACATCATGTGTAATGTCTCCAAAAGAGGACTAGTTGAAGATAAAAGATTCACACTTTAGGGAATGTCAAACATAGAATTACCACTAAAAGTAATGTCATATGCTAGAAAGGTCATGCTCTCGAAGGAAATCAAACCCAATGTCACCAAGAAGAAGACACATCACATAAATTAAGAAGACTACACTTTGAATAAAAATCCATGCTTCCTAAGAGGTGTATACTATCACTAAGAAGGAAACATACCAACAGTGAATGGGGGAAAATATACACCCCATTTAAAATTCCAACATACTTTCTATGTTTGTATTTTAAGTAGAAAGAGAAAAAAATAGGATCCTTGAAAAGAATGTGCATCACAAACAACTACCTATCCTTTCCCCCAATGATAGAGTCAAAGACAACCATCAAGAACTATCATTTTTCTACCAAGAGAGATATGGTTGCACCAAAAATTATACCACCATGAATGACAATGAGCAAGACACATAAAGCTACTAATTCTACATAGCATGATGAGCAATGTGATAGGATGAAAATCGGTATCAATTAGAGGAAATAGGTGCATCAACACAAGGAAGAGCACCACAATCCTTAAGATATTGTTTTTTTTTACTCAAATCCTTACATTAATTAGTAGAATGGTTGTGAACTCTATGATATGTGCAGAATTAAATTTTATTCTAAAATTTCTTTTATGTTCTTGGAGGGAGAGATATGAAGTGATCTTGGAGAAGTCTCGACAAGATACTCTCTTGATCAATAATAGAAGATGTTTCCTGATTTTGTGACAAATATATCTATTGCGTAGTACAAGGTGTCATACATACACAAGACTCTTTAGATTGTAATATTTTTCACTCTCCCTTAAAGGAGGGTGTAAAATCTAATGAACCCCAATCATTAGAATTTTAAATGATGACATTGATATTAAGTGAATATTTATTTGATTCTTTTGTTTCTTTCAAGGGATTAACAACCAAGACCACTAGTCATTTCTATCAGTTCAAGATGCACCAAGGTTAAAGTTGGCTTAGAAGAATCTTTTGTAATAGTGTTGGTATTAAGTGAAGGATTTTTTGATACTTTTGTTTCTTTGAAGTAAAATAACCAAGAACACTAGTTATTTCTTGTGTGTTAGGATCTATACGAACGCAAATACCTTGTTCTCTAGCACCACATCCTTTTTCACTATAACCAATTTTTTCAAAATTTTGTAACCCCTTCCATAAATTTCCTCCATTTCTTTCATATTTAATGGTTGTTCATAATCAACTTCATCAAATATTCTTTTGTAATTTATTTCTTCTTCTAAAGTGGTTGAAGTGGATTCTTTCGAAGGTTCTTCTAAATTTTTTGTTGAAATTATATGTAAATCATGGAGGGAGAATACAAATCAACTCAAAACTAACTCAAACAAACCAAAATTTCAAACTTAGAACCCTAATTTCATGGGTTTCTCTTACAAACTCACCATTCTCCTAATAGGACAACAAACCCTATTTTCTCTCATAATTTCCATGTTAGGACTCCAACCCACAATATAAAATTTGTTTCAGACATCCATTTGGGAGTTCTATAACATATAAATTTTTTTAGGTGGGTTACTTTGGAACACAACCCTCAAAACTTGCTACTACGTTGCTCTTTAGGCCTAGTTAGGCTACTTTAACAAGAAAATATAGGTTCTAAAATATCCAAACCTCCACTCTAAAATAGAACACCCTAAATATACCAAATATGATCTTCACAAACATTTTTAAGTACTACAAGTCAATTCCCAAAAGCTTTCTAACAAACCCTAGCACCTATGCCTCTCAATTGCATGAAAACATGAGAATTTCCACCTAGGGCATCATCATATTTGCACAAATTATCCTCCCCTACTCTTGAAAACACTATGAAACCAAATACATACCCTATCTAACCCCATTCCACCAATTATCAAGCAATTTCATTGGTGGAATGGGTACAATTCATTTTTCTTGCACTCAAACCCTCAAAAATAGGGTTTTTGAACCAATTTTAGAAAAACTACTATAAAATCCACATAACTTAATGAAATCTTATGATACAAAAACCAAAATTAATCTAAATTATCCCTTCATCAACTTCAATTCACAAGATATCACCTTTATGCCGTACCAAATGTTGTACCATCAATTTTTCTTCAAAACACAAGAAAACAAGTGCCTTTATTATTCAAATTTCAAATTTACATTGTCCAACCTCATCCACAAGTTTCACACATTCTTTGAAAGGAATTAAAAGGCTTAAATAATTCAAAAACAACTACTTTATAACTCCCTAACTATTCATCTTCCAAGAAAAAGCAAAAGTGCAAAAGTTACTTGACAACTTTGCAACTTTTCACCAAATTAACAAAATTGACTCCTAATAACCTAAATAAAATTCAATGAACTCATTAATGGTCTTAAAGAACTTATTAAATCAAAAATACACAAAACTAACCAAAAATCCAACATTTGCAACATTTTCATATTAAAAGTTATGGTGCCCTGCACCATATTCCCCAGGCAAAGGGAACTCAAGGCCCCTTGAGGACAATGCTGCCACATCAACTCTAGGCTAGATTCCAGCATCCTCTAATCACCAAGTGATTAATTCATTATGAAATAACTTCCAATGATCAAAAAACTAAAAAACATGCTTCATCCTTTGGCTTGTTGAACTATGTGGCACCCAAGTGATGCTTCGACTACAAAAGTCTATTTGGTGGATGCTCCTTGACCTATTCCTTACATGGAAATGTTGTTAAAATTTCTTCTTTACCTACTACCAAATCTTTTCCGTGCTTGTAATGAACTTCCTTCTTCTTCACTCCCATTGTTTTATTGAACTTTCTCTTTTTCACTTGCAACTTATCATTGATATCCTCACTTTTTCTTGCCATCTCTTCCATCTGATGCTCTACCCCTATATCTATTTCTTTCTTAGATTTATTAACCTCTAATAAAAAACATCCAACCTCAGGTTTACCAACCTTTGAACGACCACTATCCTCTTTGGGAAACAATGAATGGAACACCTCATCTAGTGTCACATTAACATACTTTTTAAGCCAACCTTGAGTCTGCAACATCAATTCATCTTTGACCTTCAACAAATATGATTTTCACACCAACTCAATATCATTTCCCTCCAAAATATTATCACTCTTCATGTCTATTGTCTTCACTTTTCCAAGTCTAGGCATGGCTACAAGGTACCTATCCTCCTTTTCCTCCACCTTTACAAACTCTTTCCTACCAACCATCATTATATTAGCTTGCTTAGTTTTCCTTTTATCATATTCTTTCAAGGGTGTCAAAGTAAAGGAGATTCCATCTTTGTTTATCTCATAAGTATTATACCTACCATCATACAAATCATTCCTATCAAATTGGCAATGCCTCCCTAGCAATAAATGGCACAAAACCATAGGAAACACATCACATATAATCTTATCTTTGTACCCTCCTATATTGAACTCAACCCAAGCTTGCTCATTAACCAAAGCATACTGACCCTCACTCAACCAAGAAACTTTATAAGGAGTATCATGTGGTATTCTAGGAAAATGAAGTTTCTCAACCATCTCATTAGAAATCATGTTATCCATACTTCTTGGATAAATAACAACTTTACATACCTTACCCATGCACTTACAAGTGGTTTTGAAGAGTGTCATTTTTTATGGCTCCTTCTCCTTTTATGCTTTGATGAGTGTTCTCCTTACCATTAGTGATTCCCCAACTTCAGGATCAACATGTTGTGATGGAGAGATTACACTCTCAATATCCTCTTCTTGCACCAATTTATTCCTTCTTTAACCTCCATGTGAACTAGAGGCTTGATCTTCATTGCTCTGACATGCTTTGTGTCCAATTTTTTTATATTTATAGCAACTTCATGTGAATCCTTGTGAACCTCTTCCTTGACCTCCAAATTTTCCTCTAAAGCCTAATCTACCACCTCTAAATCTACCTATTTCATCAACAACTTTTTCTTTGTCCTTGCTTGTATCTTCTTGACTCTCATATGGCTACCTTGGTGTAGAAAATGTCCCTCTTCCTCTTGAATTGATGTCTCTACCCCTATTTGCATTATCTTGCCTTCTTTTAAGTTTTTCTTCTACCCTAATTTCCATTTGATAACATTCCTCAACCATCCTTGGATTTTCCAATGTTAACTCATCTTGAATGTTGAATCTCAATCCACTAAGGTATCTAGCTACCTTCTCCACCTCATCCTCCATGTGACCTTCCCTTATACTTAACTTGTAAAATTATTTAGTATAGGTTTTAACATCCATTTATTTTTATTTCAAACCTTGAATTTTCCTAAACATTTGTATTGCATAATCAGATGGTAAAAACTTACCTTTCAGCTTTGCCACCATTCTTTCCCAAGAAACAATCTTTGACTTTCCTTTCTTTCTTCTTTCAAATTGCTCATAATCCCACCATAATAGTACATGAACATTCAACTTTATTTTTTCAATCTTCACCCTTTTCTCTTCAAGAACATCTTCACACTCAAAGTAATTGTCCAATGTTGCAATACAATCCAAAAGGTCTTCATAATTCAAATTACCTCCATAATTAGTAACACCAATCTTCACCTTATGTTTATCATCCTTGACTACTCTCAGTAGCTTGGAAAACCTCTAGTCTTCAAGATCCAGCTCCTCTTCCTCTTCTTCTTTAGAGTCACTCTCATCACCCATGTCCAAACCTCTCTTCTACCTTGTTGCTAGAGTAGCAAGTCTCTCTTTCAACTCTCTCATCTCTCTAACATCCTTGTCCTTCAACTCATTCACTTCTCTAGCAATAGTTTTCCCTTTTGGAGGAATTTTGTTCACTTTTTTGCTTCACACTTTCCTTCTTCAACTCAACATTTTTTCCTTCTTCAAGTCAGACCTATGTTCTAATACCAATTTCATGCAAGGAAGGGATAGAGAATACAAATAAAATCAAAACTAACTCAAACAAACCAAACTTTCAAACTTAGAATCCTAATTTCATGGGTTTCTCTTAAAAACTCACCATTCTCCTAGTAGGAAAATAGAATACAAATCAAATCAAAACTAACTCAAACAAACCAAACTTTCAAACTTAGAACCCTAATTTCATGGGTTTCTCTTACAAACTCGCCATTCTCCTAGTAGGATGACAAACCCTATTTTTCTCTCATAGTTTCCATGTTATGCATCCAACCCAGAATCTAAAAGTTGTTTTAGACACCCATTTTGGAGGTCTACAATATATCAAGTTTTCAAGGTGGGTATTTTTGGAACACAACCCTCAAAAACTTGCTACTACACTTCTCTTTAGGCCTAGTTAGGCTACTTTAACAAGGAAATTATAGGTTCTACAATATCAAAACCTCCAATCTACAAACCAAAATCCCAAACATACCAAATATTATCTGCACAATTTTTTTTCACCACTACAAGTCAATTCCCAAAAGCCTCATAACAAACCCTAACACCTATGCCTCTTAATTGCATGAAAACATGAAAATTTCCACCTAGGGCATCATCATATTTGCAAAAATTCTCCTCTCCTACTCCTAAAAACCCTATTGAACCAAAATACACCCTATCTAACCCCATTCCACCAATTATGAAGCACTTTCATCAATGGAATGGATCACAATTCATTTTTCTTGTACTCAAACCCCCAAAACTAGGGTTTCTGAACTAGTTTTAGAAAAACTACTATAAAATCCTCAAAAATTAATTAAAACATATGATAAAAAAAAAAAAAATGAAGCTAACTCATCCCTTCATCAACTTCAATGCACAAGAGATCACCTTTAGGTTGTACAAGGCCATACCAAACACTATAGCAGCAATTTTGCTTCAAAATGTAGGAAAACAAGTGCCTTTGTTATTCAAATTTCAAATTTACCTTGTCCAACCTACTCCACAATGTTCACACATGATATTAAAGGAATTTCAAGGCTTAACCAATTGAAATCAACTAATTTCTAACTCCCTAACTATTCATCTTCCAAGAAAAAACTAAAGTGCAAAAGTTGCTTGACAACTTTGCAACTTTTCACCACATTAACAAAATTGAATCCTAATAACCTAACTAGCATTGAATGACCTCATTCATGGTCTTAAATACCTTATTACATCAAAAATACACAAAACTAACCAAAAACCCAACATTTGCATATTAAAATCTATGGTGCCCCGCACCAACATTACCACTAGTTCTTTTCTCTTTTCAAATTCTTTTGTTATGATCTTGTATTATCGTATGAATGTAGGTGTAAAATGTAAGGAAACCCAATCATCATCCAATAGCTTTGTGAATTTTTTAATATTGTTATCTTTTTCTTTCTCTTGTATAAGTTCCACTTGTGTAGTTGGTGTCAATTTTTTTAAAGGACTTTCCTTGTCTTTCTCAATGTGCAAACAATGTTTTGGTTTAGGGTTAGCTTTGATTGTATAAACCTTGTTGTCATAGATGTACTTCATTATATGATGATGAGTTGAAGTTGCCCCATTCTTTATATGAATCCAAGGTCTACCCAAGAGAAGGTTATATGAAAGATTATCGAGCATGACATGGATAGGAGTTTGCAATGTGACCTTTCCAACTATAATAGGAAATTTGATCACACCAATCAGTTGTTTTCCTACATTATAAAACCCATGAATAGATAAAGAATCTAGTTGAATTTTTTGGTACAACAATCCTATCCAAAAATTTTATGCTACACACATTAAGGGCCAAACCATTGTCAATGAGAGTTCTATTTATCCTAGTCATATTAATCATAGCTAATATCATGAAAGATTTTTTTTTTTTTTCACTTCCAAAGGAGGTAGCTCACTTTGGTGGAAAACAATGTCTGAACTCATCCCTTGAATTAGGGTTGCTATATCATTTGGTTGCACATTAGGAGGGATAGTAACTTGTAAAGTTATTTGAAGCATGTTATGATAATTAGGTGAGGCTAAGATCCCATAAGGGTATCTTAACAAGAGTATTTTTAAGTTATTCAACAAGATCATATTCCTTTCCACTATGTAAAGAAAATTGAGGAGCACTAGGCAAGATAGGTTGAGGTAATGGTAATGAAGTAGGTATCGTTTGTTGTTTCCTATTATTCCTTATATTATATGTGTGAGCAATGGTATTGTAACTTGGTTGCTGTGAAATGTTGTTACTATCAAGTTTCCTTGTAAAGTCCAAGATAGCTCCTAGAGGTAATGGTTGTTTTTACGGTGGTTCTAAGATAAGAATGGGTAATTTTTGAACTTGAGTTTTATGTGAGGATGGGTAAAGGATAATAAGTTTCTTGGGAGATGGATTGGTAGTTCTAAGAATTAGAGGACTTATAGGAGTTCCTGTGGGATATCTAATGTTCATAACCTCAAAATATTTATCCTATTTTGATGATCCTTTAGCAAAGGAGAGTATAATTTTACCTCATCATCTTCATCTAAGGAAGCCACATTAGTATTGTTTGAAATGCACGTATCAGTTCTATCATTTTATTGAACCATGATATCTTCCCAAATAGGAGAGTTTCTAGGAGAGGAGAAAAAAATATTTTGATCACATTCTATGGTTAGATTTTGTAAGGTAACTTCATCACAAATAGAGGAAGTATCAACAGAATAACAACTATCATTTTCTTGCTTATCATGATTGGATCCTTTTGTTCAATAAGATGTTCCCTAGTGAGAGAATCATTAGGAGAGGTAAAAACAAGAAACTCATGACTCTTGATGATTATATCTTCTAACACCAAAATATCTTCTTCACAAATAGGAGAGATATTAGGAGATGAACAAATGTGATTTTCATGATTATCCATGATTTTATCCTCTTTCACTAAAATATTCTTATAAGTGGGAGATGAATGGATACTACGTAAAGTGATGTTAAGAAATGTATCAATTATCTCATTCTCTTGTGTCATAATATCTTCCAAAGTAGAAGAGTTTATAGAAGAGGAGCTTTCAAGATTTTTATGACACTCAATGTGTGTATCTTCTAACACCAAAATACCTTTGTCACAAGTAGGAAAGGTATTTGGAGAAGAGAAACTATGGTTTTCATGATTGTCTATTCTTGCATATTAATCTATCACATTGTTCCCACAAATAGGAGAGATATTAGAGGATATGGAATTAAAGAATGTGTCAAAAATTCCACTCTTGCACTAAGATACTCTCATAACTAGGAAAGATATTGGAATAATGACTAAGTATGCTTGTTAACAATCTTTTTCTTAGAATATTTGGAAAGAGAAGATGATAACATTTTGGAATTATGAAGGATAATCTATCTAACTTATGCAATGCTTCAAAAATGTAAAAAAATTCTTATAGATCTAGCGACTTTCACTACTAAAATAAATTTTGGAATGATTTAAAATGGCTACACTAAATGGATGATTTAAACCCAATACATAAAACAAAAATTCCTAAAAATTTCCAAACTGAAACAATGGATTACTAGCATATCTAAGAAGTGCAAATAACCACAAAAAGGGCTCAAAAAAGTTGGTTTTTATAGGCCCTAAAGGATTCATTCACCCATGTGCGAATGGGTCTCTATTCAAGGTTTTAAAAAATTAAAAATGCAATTTCTAAGTTGTTTTATGTGTTATTTGTTCCAAGTTAAAAATTGGTACTGATAGTTTTAGAAATATGAAAAATCAAAGTTGAATGGAAGTGTAAAATGATGCTAAATGACAACCAAAATGACCTATTTTTAAATGCGATTTTGATCCAATTTTCTGATTTAAGTGACTAAAAGTAAGCTATTATGTAAATACTATGAAAAATCAATCTAACATTATGCAATTTTTGTTGAATTTTCAAATTTAAAATGAATGCAAAATGAAACTTTACACCTAAAATGCAAGGCAACTTTAAGGCAAATTTAGAAACCCTAAATGAAATGAATTAATTCAAATCCTAGATCTAAGGTTTGAATACATTCCATATCAGATATTAGAATGTTAAAATTTTCAAGTTCACCATAATGAAACATAGAAAAATAGGGTAGGGGTTCAAAACATATGGTTTTATACTAAATTTGGAATGTTTCACCAAACTTACTATAAATAGAAAGGGGAAAATGGGATGTAACGAACCTACCTATTTTATGTTTCATTTAGGAAAATGAGATCCTCCACTTGAGATAAAATCAACTTTCAACCCTTAGGTGAGTTAATTCTATGGAAGATCTGAAAATTTCCTTTGTGTGTGGATGGGGTAAATATGAAAAAACAACACTTTTTGGAGACAAATAAAATGTACCTAATGATCCCAATAATGCATTGTAAGACTTGAATCTTCAATTTAAATCATTACAATAAGAGAATCCACAACTCCCTTTCAGATTTGTGAAGTCTAAGTTTTATGAGGGCGTAGCCCGAGACTTAGAAAATAACCAACAAACAAGAGAATAATTTTATTATTCAGAAAATGGAGCTTCTTACATGCAAAGGATGTCAAATCCCCAAGTTCTACAACACATGCAAGTTACAGAAAGCTACAGAATCACCCTTTCGCAATATGCGAGCTTGTCCCCAAAAAGTTACCCAAAAATTAGAAACCTACCCATAAATAGAGCTCATCATTAGTTTGGAGCCAAAACAACATTCAAATTTGAGTTTAGGCAGTTTGGCGCTGAAAATTTACAACCTGAAGTTCAAATTTCAAAAGAGCATTTGCAATTGTATCTTCTAGAAAGTGTGCCAACTTCCCGGGGCCATAACTTTTGATCTGGGACTCTGATTCGCAAACTGTTTGAACTGTTGGAAAGGCCTTGAAGTCAATAACGTGCTTGAAATTAGCTACGTGAATTTTGGCAAGTTTCAGGGCCGATCCGGGAACTCTAAGTGCCTCAAATCTAACTCAAAAGATTTTCAGGTGCAAATCTAGGAAACTAAAACTACAATATCTTTCAACCCAGGAATAGAAAATAAAAACCATAAATTGGGAATTTCATTATGACGAAAAGGGTATCCAAAAATGTAAAAACATCTAAAATTTGAGAAACTTGAAATTTAACTATTTTTTGGTGATGCAAGATTTTCATTACACCACTGGATGCTCCTGCATTAGACACCCAGGGTAATTTGAGAAGTGACCCCATCACGTCTTAGATGGTGGAGGAAAAACCCAAACGGTCAACCTCTACCTTAGGCAACTAGGATGAATCTTCAATAGGCATTCCTTTCCATTTCACTAGATATTCTTCATACTGCCTGTTCCTGGTACTCCTTCCCACGCGACTATCTAGGATTTCTTCAATCTCCTCTTTCTTTGATGTAGGTGCTGGAATCCCATAATGTTCCATCTTTGGTACTTCCTCTGTGCCACCTTCATGATACTCTATCAAATCTGAAATTTTGAACATAGGGGAAATGTTGAATCCATCCAGAAACTCTACCTCATATGCATTCCCTAAATCATGCCTCTTCAAAATTTTACAGGGACCAAACTTCTTCATCTTCAATTTCTTATATGTTCCCACTGGAAACCTTTCTTTCCTCAAGTGGACCATTACTTCATCACCAATCTGAAACTCCTTATACCTCCTCTTCTGATCTGCCTTAGCCTTATAATGCATATTCATCTTGTTAATATGTTCTCTTACCTTCTCATGTATATCCTTGATGTGTTCTGCAAAATCTTTGGCTTCTGCACTTATTTTCTTCTCTTGGTCCATCTTCCTCAATTCTGGAGTGGTTCTGGGGCTACCTCCATACACAATCTAGAATGGTGATCTACCGGTGCTTCTATTGACAGAATTGTTGTAAGAAAATTCTGCTTGGGGTAAGATCAAGTCCCATCCCTTGGGTTTATCTCTTACCAAACATCTCAAAAGGTTACCCAGACTCCTGTTAACAACCTCTGTCTACCCATCTATTTGTGGATGGTGTGCAGAACTGAACTTCAACTTTTTCTTCAGGTTCTTCCACAAGGTCCTCCAAAAGTACCCCACAAATTTGGTATCATGATCTGAAACAATACTCTTTGGCAGACCATGTAGCCTCACCACCTCTTTGAAGAACAAATCAGCAATATGGACTGCATCATGGGTCTTCTAACATGGAATGAAATGTGCCATCTTCAAAAACCTATCAACCACCACAAAGACTAAATCATTCCCTCGCCGTGTCCTTGGCAAACCAAGAACAAAGTCCATACTTATATCCTCCCATGGCCTATCTGGTACAGGTAAGGGTTGATATAAGCCTGTATTCTAGCTCACTCCTTTATCCATCTAACATACCTTGCAGCTTTGTACAAACTTCTTCACATCCTATGACAACTGAGGTCAATAATAATGCTCACTGATAATGGCAATGGTCTTATCCAGACCAAAATGTCCTACCATTCCTCCACTATGCTTCTCCTTTATCAAGTTCTCCCTCATGGAACTCCTTGGGATACACAATTGACTTGCCTTAAATAACATGCCATCTTGGATTATGAAATCCAACCACTTTGTCCTATCCACTATAACAGGTTCATTGCAAGCTTTCCAAGCCTCTGTAAAATCAGGATCTTCTACATACAGTGTCTTGAGTTCATTGAACCCAACCACTTCAATCTACATCTTTGTCATCAATGTATGCCTCCTACTTAAGGCATCTGCAACCCTATTTGACTTCCCACTCCTATGTTTCAAAACAAAGGTATAACTCTGCAAAAACTCTACCCATTTCATATGCCTTTGATTAAATTTTCCCTGACTATTTAGGTACTGCAAGGCCTGATGATCAGTATATAGAACAAATTCCTTCGGCGACAAATAATGTCTCCATTTCTTTAATGCTTGAACTATTGCATAAAATTCTTGATCATATATAGAATACTTTATTTTGGCATCATTTAACTTTTCACTGAAATAGACAATGGGCTTACCTTCTTGGCTCAACACTACTCCAATGGCACAACCACTAGCATCACAATCCACCTAAAACACCTTGTTGAAATCTGGGAGGGCTAGAACAGGTTGCTCTGTCACCTTCTGCTTCAATAGTTCAAAATTTTTTGCTGCTCTAGTGCTCCACTTGAATTATTTTCTATCCCCTCTCATTGTTTCATTTAGGGGTCCACAAATACTACTGAAGTTTCCAATGAACTTTTTATAAAAACTAGCCAAACCATGGAAAGATCTCACCTCAGTAGCAGTTCTTGTGGTAGGCCATTCCAGAATAGCCTTCACCTTCTCTAGGTCCATCTTGAGACCTTATGTTGAGACAACAAACCCCAAGTACACTAACTCCCTCTTCACAAAACTACACTTCTTTAGATTAATCAACAGTCTCTCTTCTCTTAACTTCTCAAAGGCTCTCTAAATATGCATCAGATGCTCATCCAACGTCTTACTGAAAATCAAAATATCATCTAAATACACAATAACAAAACTTCCTAGAAATTCTTTTAGTACCTCGTTCATGAGTCGCATGAATGTGCTCAGTGCATTGGTTAGCCCAAAAGGCATGACTAACCACTTGTACGGGCCCTCTTTGGTCTTGAAGGCAATCTTCCATTCATCTCCCTCTCAAATCCGGGTCTGGTGATATCCACTCTTCAGATCAATCTTGGTGAAGTACTGATCTCCACTCAAATAGTCCATCAAGTCATCCATCCTTGGCAGGGGAAATCTGTACTTGATTGTTATCTTGTTTATGGCTCAAGAATCTGTACACATCCTCCACTCCACATCCTTCTTTGGTGCTAGTACTGCAGGTACTGCGCATGGACTCAAACTCTCCCGTATCATACCCTTTCTCAACAACTCTTGAACTTGTCTGTTCAACTCCTCATTTTCTACTGGAGTCATTCTATGAGCTACCTTATTTGGCAAATTGGCTCTAGGAATCAAATCAATCTAATGACTGATCTTCCTTATTGGTGGTAAACCTCAGGTACATTATCCGAAACAATATCCTGAAACTCATCCAACATCCTAGAAACTTCTTCTGGAACCTTCTCACTATCCCCCTTACTCACTCTAGGAATCAATGCATAGCACACGCTCATGCTTCATTCCTTCTAAAAATTTTCTTCCATCTACATAACAAATTCTAGCACTACTGCATACTCAGCTTTAGGGGTTTCAACTTGTGACGAACCCCATCCTTTGTCAAGGAATAAGTGTTTGCATGGCCATCATGTATAGCTCGCCTATCGAACTGCCATGGCCTCCCCAACAACATGTGACATGCATCCATGGGGATGATATCACAGAGTACCTCATCATAGTAGCTCCCAATCTTGAACTTTACTAGGCACTGCTCATTGACCAAACTTTGTGGTCTTTCTGCAACTAAGGCTTGTCGATGGATCTGGGATACCTTTCCATTTTGCTTCAACTTTGCTGACCATCTCCTCACGACGCAGTTATCCAGTTGCTCCCCTTTGTCAATAATGAGCATCACAACATTTTTCTTTCTAACTTGCACTTGTGCAAATAGATTCTCCTCTAATGCGGTTCCTTTTCCTCGGTCCACCGGGGCTCTCCTAATAACTTCGAGGGCTTCTCCCCTTTAAATAATGAATGTTCATATTAGGCCTCCTCATGCATATTACGACCCAGCCTATTACCTTCTAGCCATTTTATCGCCCTTCCTTGGTGTTGTGGACATTCATAGGCTCGATGCCCTTCTTCACCACACTAGAAACGTTTGCCAAACCCTCTTACGAATCCTTGTCCATATCTCCCTTGTCCTCTACCTCTTTGATCACCCTTGTTTGATCATGAGGTGGTAGAAGTTGTCATTCCTTTGACTTCGGCTGGTACCCACATCTTCACTTTTCTTTTCATCATCATTTCAGCTTCCTGAAGGTCTTCCATTTTCCCTTCCATTTTGACCTCCTCGTCCTTTTTGCTTGCCATCAAATCTTTTGTTCAGCTTCTCTTCCACCTTCAAAGCAAACTGATACACCTCCTCAATGGTGGTCATTCTGACTAAGCTTAACTCCTCTTGAATGGCGGTCCCTAACCCCATTAAGATGTCGGACTGCAACCTTCTCCTTATTGGCCTCTGTGTGACCGTTAAATTGATTATCTTGTAAAATCTTGATTATATATTCTTTCCTGAATCTGCTTCATGCTTCAACCTTTGCAATTTCTTCCATGAATCTAACTTTCGTAGTCCACTAGTATGTTGCTTCTTCAATTTCTCTACCATACGTTATCCCGGTGATCTTTCCTTTTCCTCTTTGATTTCTTTCCGGCTAGACCTCTTTCCACCAAATCTTTGGCATGGCCCTTGACTTCATTTTACCAAACTTAGCCCAATCGGGTCCTCTATTTCCTCATACTCAAAATATTCTTCTGCTTCGTTTGATCCGATCAATCCAGCTCTTCGGGTTCGGACTTGGAATAGCGGGGACCACACTAGGTTTTTCTTTGATCTTTGAAATGGCCTTATTAGCCACATTTGGTCTTGATCAATTGCTTCTTCTTCCTCTTCTACATCTAAACCTTCTTCCTCTCCTTCATCCTCCGCACCACTCCCTCAAGTTTTAACCCTCTTCTCAACTTCTCTTGCTTAGCAGCATCAATCTGTCTCTGGAGGGCTGCGGATGCATCTCTTCCACTAGCATTTATATTGTCTCAACCACTTATGGCACTACCACACCTACCAGGCATCACTCTTGGAGGCATCTTTTTTGACCTCAACCCACAACCACGGTCCTGGTGTGAACTGCCTCACGATCAACGATCTGTCCACATGCTCAAGAAAACTTGCTCTAATACCACTTGATGAGGGCCGCGGCCCAAGACTTAGAAAATAACCACAAATAGAGAATAATTTTATTATTCGCAAAATATAACTTCTTACATGCAAAGAGATCTCAAATCCCCAAGTTCTACAACACGCTGATTCACAGAAAGCTACAGAATCACCCTTTCACAATACGCGAGCTTGTCCCCAAAAAGTTACCCAAAAATTAGAAACCTGCCCATAAATAGAGCTCCTCATTAGTTTGGAGCCAAAACAACATTCAAATTTGAGTCTAGGCAGTTTGGCACCAAAAATTTACAACCTGAAGTTTAAATTTCAAAAGAGCATTTGCAATTGTATCTTCTAGAAAGTGCGCCAACTTCCTGGGGCCATAACTTTTGATCCGGGACTCCGATTCACGAACCATTTTAACTGTTGGAAAGGTATTGAAGTCAATAACGTGCTTAAAATTGGCTATGCCAATTTTGGCAAGTTTTAGGGCCGATCCAGGAACTCTAAGTGCCTCAAATCTAATTCGGAAGATTTTCAGGTGCAAACTGGGAAACTAAAACTGCAATATCTTTCAACCCAGGAACAGAAAATAAAAACCGTAAATTGGGAATTTCATTATGATGAAAAGGGTATCCAAAAATGTAAAAACATCTAAAAACCAAGAAACTTGAAATTTAACTATTTTTGGGTGATGCAAGATTGCGCTTACACCATTGGATGCTTCTGCATCAAAGTCTTTATAAACATGTCATCAAAAAATGTTGCAGGTTGGCCTAATAGAAATAGTGACAAAAATGACTAAATAGGGGTTTTGGGAGATGAAAAGAAGATAGAAAATGACCTCAAATCTGTAACATAAGACCTGATTCATGTAGATCTAACATAACTCTAATAGAAGTAGTAAAATTTATACAAATTGGATGAGTGAAAGACACTTAAAATTTACCTTAAAATCTATTGCAAAGTTTTAATAGATAGTTGCAAAGTGCCTAGGACACCCCCCGTCCAAAAATGGTGAATGGGTCTTGTGACAATTTTTTGAGCTGAATTTTTTGGAGCCTCTAAAGACATATCTAAGATGCAATTTCCCACTAGTTTCATGCAAAAAAATGCAGAAAATGAGTTTTGTATATGAGTTTTCATGAGATGATAACTTTTCTTGCAACTTTGACAACTTGCAAGTTTTACAATTTTTCACTTTAGAGATCTCCAATCTTCAATTTTCCTTCAACCTAAGATTTACACCACAAAAACAAGAGAGGAAAAATTAGGTTTTTATGGTGGATGGTGGTTTTTCTTGGTCAAACCTCATTTTGGTAATCAAACCTTAAATTGAAATGAAACATGAAGGAATGATGAAAGAACAAATGCAATGTTGCAACTCACCAAACCCTTGAATAAACCTTGGAAAGACTGAAATCTAGATGTTGATCATACATGAAATAGCTTCAATGTATGTGGATCTTGATATTGTTTGTAACACAAGGGAAGACAACTGAGAGGGGGAAGGTGAATCAATTGTCATAGAAATCATACAAATTAAACTTATTCTCATATCTGATATATAAACATGAAAGCATAAACCATCACCACATCAAAATCACACATAACACCAATATTTTTTACATGGAAACCTTGTTAAGGGAAAAAAAATGGTGGAGGTTAGTCCACAAGATTATACTCTGTTAAAAGTATAAAAGTATTATAAATGGGCAATGCACATGTATTCAAGCACACTAACTAGAGCTCACTAATCAAATACAAAAGGCTTACTGCCCAAAGGAAGAATCACTGTCTTACAGTCACATTCAGATAACATCTAGAAGATTTTGAACTAATAAAATAACATCTCCTAATGCCTATTACATTTTTGGTTAAGCACATAAACACTTTCTTCTGCTCACTCTTCTTCACACTTTACTTCTACCTTTGAAATATTAGAACATTATTCGCACAAAACACAAAGTATGCATCGCACACCATGCCTCCAAATGGTATAAATAATTGATCATATATATCTACAACTAAGGATAACATCAACTATATGTTGGCCCAAAAAAATATAAAATGTGTACAAAGTGTTGGCCCAAATCAATAATCAATTATCAATGCACACCAAATAATGTCAGCCAAAACATAGTAAGGACAAAAAAAATGTATCAAACACAAAACACCTTAAACAATTATGCCTTGAAGATCCAAAACATGCTACAATCACCCTTTCAGCCATGGTCATGAAAAACATGAACTCACAAAAGAAAATCACCAATCATGAACACAACGATCAATGTATACCAACAACACAAATAGAGCATGATCTGGAAAAATCCACAAGCATCATGAATCACCATAGAAGCATCCACCATAAATAAAATTACTAGAATCACATCATCTTCTTTTAGGAACACCAACTAAAGCAATAGAACAACTATCAAAACACAGATACTCACTACTCAATCAAATCTTCATGTAAACCCCTAAAAATTCATGTGGATAAACTAGATATATTTTTCAACAAACCCTTTAATCTACAACCTCTTATCATAAATATACTAAGCTATCCACCATGTTGAACTTCACTACACCACTGACAACCTACAACTTATTTTATTATAATTTTCTCAATATCCTCGACATGTATAGCCTTAAAGACATTAATGCCAATAGTGTTGACATCAATGACAACCACATATCAGCAATATCCAATAGATGCTTGAATCCTTCTTTGAATCTTTGACTTGAATACTTGGATTAGATCTTGAAACCAACATTAGAATGTTAGCTCCAAAAACATGCATGAATGACCATAGCTTTGACATGATGCTTGAAATCTTGAATGGTGTAACAATTGATTGGTAATTCTTCTCTTGAATGCTCTTGACAATAATATTTTCTCATTTGAAAGTTTTCTTCTTGCTAGATGCTATGAAATGATAAAATAACCTTGTATTATAGACACTTATCCTTAATTTCCCAAAAATTCAACATTACAATCTGGCCTTTGAAATTTGAATTTGAGATAAAAATATTTCCAAAACGTGATTTAAAAATGGGTTCCAAAGCATACAGAGGACCTATTCTCCTATGGGTGAATGGGTCTGAGGTTACTATTCCTAGAACACACATTGCTCAAGGTGTTTAATTATATGTTGGAATTAATTTTTGTCAGGTTTCTGCTTCAAAAAATGTAATTTATTAGGCCTGTAAATGAATAAAAGGGCTTATTAAGGCCTAATTAAGCTCAATTTAATTAAGAGGGCACAAACAAGTGTTAAAATGTAAAGGGGAACATTTTTCAACACTAAATTAAGGCATCATTAGGTATATTTAAATTAGGAGGGTCCAAACAAGTGTGAATATGTAAAGGGATACATTTTTCTACTCTACACATTCTAAACATTTTTTCATTTAAACAAATATTTTTATAGATACTACAACCATCATCTCTAACACATAAAAATAAATTTAATAAGTGCCTAGATGACTTTGGTAGTTGCATTTCAACACACTCCTATAGAATTTCATTAGTATGCAAAGTATAATGAATATAGCATAATAGTTCATGATGCATAGAAAACTCCACATGATATTTGAAGCCAAGCGTATTATGAATTTTAAGAGGCACACAATAAAAGGGCTAACAAGATTCAAATTCCCTTTGTGATATTTTCAAACTTGGATTTGTTTCATAAAAAAATTGTACAATTTTGTTTGGGTACATTCCAAGAAATTTTTAAGATGTGGTGTGTGGTCTTGATCATCAATTCTTAGTTTTAAAACATGTTTTAAATTGGGTGATACTTTAGATTTGAAGTACCCAAATTTTTGAATTTCACCTTTGTGCTATTAGTTAGCTTCTAATCATTTTGAAGAGGACTATCTAGTCTTGATCTTATTTCTAGTGCTTTTAAAAATATTTTTAGATTTAGGCTTGATTCAACACAATTTTGCATCAATAATTATGTATTTCTTAATTGATTGCTTACTAATAGGGTTGTTATTACTCTATGAGAAAATCTTTTATATTTTTCCTTATTAGTCTTTCCAATTGAAATTAGTGCATTAAAAATATTTTTAACAATAATATTATTTCAATAGGACTTTCACAAATCTTCAATTTATTTAGTAAGGGTCTCATTTTTTATGCCTTTAGTAACTGTACAAAAAGTTGACATTGTTTAGTTAATGGATTATTGGAAAAATATTCATTAAAATTTTGGAATTCCACAATTGAATAGTTCATGATGACCTCTTACCTTCAATACTTTCTATTGTGTTCATGTGAATTTTAACTAATCATTTTGGTGTTTTTGAATTTTTTACAAATTTTCAAACTCACTACAAAAATATGGATTTGGGATTTCATTTTCTTCTTCACAAAGGTCCTCTCTTCATGTGTAATTTCAAGATATATTGAGTTTCATTGTTTCATGTGCTCCATAAATTTCATCAAAGTTACAGATGAATGTGTGGAGTTCAATTTCAATGTCATAGGGTTCATATCCAGTGCAGGAGCACCCATGGGTATAAGGGACCTAGAATCATTTTTTATGTTTTTTTTTCTTTTTTTAATGTTGGAATAAGGTCTCATGGACCATTTCATTACTTTTTAATAGGTTTCCTAGGGATTTGGTGGAGTTTTGGTCTTGATGACCAACTTTTTGTACAAACAAGGTCTCCATCCTCCTTTGTAAGTCTAGTGCATTTTGGAAAATTAATGAAATAAGGATGCCTTGATGTAACGAGAAACTTGAGGGGAATCACCTTGCTCATTTGAGTTTTTTTGGATTCCTTTTACATATTTTGGAAGCATATTTGTATGCAAGTTGGTGAAAATTGTCTAAATTGCCTTAATTAGGCATTAAAGAGTAAAAAAATGAAGTCTAATTATGTTTCCAACAGCCAAATGATTCAAATGGAAGTTGGAGGACATTGGAGGGAGTTATAAGGCTTCAAATATGCCTCTTTTTGGTCGAGGCAAGGCTATTGAACAATTTTGGAAGGAGTTTTCTAAGAAGAAGTTGTTTTTTGTGTTTTTCTTAAAGAAAGTGTTGATCATGTATGTTGTATGGCCTTTACGTGTTGTTCCATGATCTAATCATATAATTTTTGGATAGATAATTGAATAAAATTTATTTTTTCATTGTAATTGTGTGATTGAATTGAGAATTAAGTGAGATATCCCCATTTTACTACCAAGTGGTCTCAACCCTATGTTTTTCCTATAGAATTTGTTGATCTCGTACTTGGTACAATTTGGAAGTTTTTTTTTTTTTATGATTGAAGCATGTAATGGTTGTTAATTTAATTAAATAAGCTTTATTTTGGAGTTGGAGTGGTGATATTTCCTTGAGTTATAAGGGAGATATCTTAATTTTACTCTCGGGTGGTCTGAAAACTCTTAAAATTAGGGTTTTGAGAGAAAAATGTAGATTTCTTCCATTATCATGTTGTAAAGTGGAAAAATCCTTGTGGTATAGAATATATGAGGCATTATTAATATTTCATCAAGGTATTCGACAATGGAAGGCTCATTGGAGGAAGTGGTGCAATGTTTTTGGCTTGACATCTCTATGTAGCAAGCCTAATTGACAAGAAAAAAAGTGAGTTTTTGCTTGATTATGAAGAATCTACTTAAAAGGAACTTAGGAATGATGGTAACAGGTGTGGAAAACCTATAGGAGTTTTATTTTTGGCTTTGGGGTGAAGGGGAGAGCCTATATAGTCAAGACCTAGGTGTAGGTCTGTGAATTAGGTCTCTTGGAGTAGCAGTAGAATGGATTATTGTGGTTTGCACCTTAAAAGTCATGGGAAAAGGTATTGAGACTTGGCATAGGTCCATTTTGGATGTATAAATACATAGGTTTGGTGTCTTTAAATTCATCCATGTGTATTTTATATTGACTATCCTACCAGGTAAGGCCACTAGCCTTAAGGGAGAAAAGTGCCTAATTCACCATAGTTTGTGGAAGTTTGTTGAAACCTAAGTGCTAGGAAGTTGTCACACCTTATTATGATCCAAAAAGACATGATTCAATGTTTCCAAGGTCTATAAGAGGTCTGAGTTGTGACCCCTAGGTGTGAGAGGGCTGATCTCTTAAGGAGTAATGGAGTTTAAGGCTCCATGTAAGAGTATTTGATAGAAGCATTTAAGTTGAGTGTCTTTGCCATCATAGTTGGGTGTTTGCTATCCCTACCACTCTACATCATAGTGGTATTAGAGCTTGATTGTAGGTATTTGTTGAAGGTAAGACATCATGCCTCCAAAAGCTAGACTGGTGGTTTCAAGAGAATTGAAGGCCTTGAAAGAAGAGATAGAGGCCTTAAAAGTAAGAGAAAGGAGAAGTGATAGTTGAGGAAGAGAGTTCCTTTGAAGAAGAGCCAAAGGGTGAAGAAAATGAAGAAAACCCTCAGGGGGAAGAGATAACCCCTCATGAGAGAAGACTCCTTAAAGCCTTGCAAGCATCTAAAGGATAATCCTCCAAAGTAAAGATTGATTTTCCAGTATATAGTGGAAGGATGGATGTGGATGAAGTGTTAAGAGTGGGTGGAGGCTCTAAATAACTATTTTGAATACAAATAAATGGTAGAGAATAAGGTAAAGTTTTCCAAAACAAAGTTGAAAGGTTCTGCCTTGACATGGTGGAATTTCACCCAAGGAGAAAGGTTCAAGATGGGTAAATCCATGATTAACTCATGGGATAGGATGGTCCATAGGTTGAAGGAACAATTCCTTCCTACTGATCATGAAGTGCAGGAGTGTAGAAAGAGGTAGAATCTGAAATAAAAAGACATGGATGTTTCATCCTACACTGAGCAATTCTACAAGTTGAGTATGAGATGTAGTCATGAAGAAAGTGAGAAGGAAAAAGTGGCTAGGTATATCAATGGCCTAAGACTTAATATTCAAGATGAGATCAGTTTGGTTATTCCCAAGACTATGGAAGTTTGCATACAAGTCGCATATAGGGATGAAGAGAAGATAAGAAGGAAACAAGAGAAAAAAAATAGAGAAGAGGCAAAAATTTTAGAGGTAGGGGCAAAAATCAATCCCAAAAACATCAAGAAGAATCTAGCCACAATGAATCAAATGGAGACTCAAGAAATAGAGGGGGATTCAGGGGTAGGAGACCCAATGGAAGGGGCAGATTTAATGGAGGAAGAGGCTCAAATCAGTTTTCAGGGAGATGTTACAATTGTAACCAGCCTGGACATCCAACATTCAAATGTCTTGAAAAACAAGGCTCAAGCTCTTATGGTGGAGAGAGGAGAAACCAACTAGTGCATGAGGATGAAGAAAGTGCAACTTCACTTGCAGTAAACCTTACATCAGAAGTTGGAGAGTCCTTGATGATTAGGAGAACATTGCTCAAGGTACCAATCCTTGAAGAACTCCCACAAAGGAAAGCACTCTTTAGAATAAATTTCAAGGTATAAGGTAATGTGTAGGATAGTAGTGGATTCAGGATCAACTAATAATCTAGCTTCAATTGAGTTGGTAGAAAAATTGAACTTGAAAAGGATTTCTCACCCTAACCCATACAAAGTTTCATGGCTTAGTAAAGGACAACAAGTCTTGGTGGATGAGCAAGTATGGGTGGAATTTAACATTAGGCCATATAAAGACAAGGTTTTAAGTCAAATAATCCCTATGGATGTGTGCCACTTGTTTCTTGGTAGGCCTTGGCAATTTGATAGGAAGACCAAGCATGATGGGGAGAAGAACACATACTCCATTGTGAAGGATGGGAAGACTTACAACCTCACACCTTTCATAGAAGAAGACAAGTCAAAGCATGAAGGGCCTAGTGTTTTGATGGTGGGTGAGAAGGAGTTCATGAAGACCTTGAAGGAAAGTGGAGTAAGAGGATTCTTCCTGATTATGAAACCAAAGAGTGAAGTAGATATGCCCACAAGGAAGGAGAAAGATGCACCTAGAGAAGTCCAAGAGTTGTTGGAAAGCTACAAGGAAATAACAATAAATGAACTACCTAGTTCCCTACCTCCCATTAGGGATATAAGCCACCATATTGGTTTGATTCTAGGGGATACATTGCCCAATAAGGTTGCATACAAAATGACACCTGCTCAAAATGAGAAGATTGCAAGACAAGTTCAAGAATTGTTGGATAAGGGGCTAGTGAGAAAGAGTTTGAGCCCATGTGTTGTTCCCACTATCATAGCACCACGGAAGGATGGGAATTGGAGGATTTGCACTGATTCAAGAGCCATTGATAGGATCACAATCAGATATAGGTTCCCAATGCCAAGGATGGAGGACCTTATGGATTTCCTAGCAAGGGGATCCTACTTTTCCAAGATTGATTTGAAAAGCGGTTATCATCATATAAGGATTAGAGAGGGGGATGAATGGAAGAAAAATTTTAAGACTAATGAGGGCCTTTCTGAATGGCTGGTGATTCCCTTTGGGTTGTCAAATGCCCCTAGCACCTTTATGCACCTTATGAATGAGGTATTGAAACCTTTCATTGGAAATTTTGTTGTAGTTTATTTAGATGAGATCCTTGTGTTTAGCAGGTCTAAAGAAGAAAATTTGAAGCACCTTAACATGGTACTAATGAGGTTACAAGAGGAGAAGTTGTTGATCAACATGGAAAAGTGTGAGTTCATGAAGGAAGAACTAGTATACCTTGGGTTTGTCATCTCCAAGGGAAGTTTGAAGATGGCTCCTTCAAAGGTGGATGTTATTCTTACTTAGCCAACACCAAAATCCATGGGACATGTGAGAAGCTTCCATGCACTTGCAAGCTTTTATATAAATTTCATCAAGAACTTTAGCCAAATTTGTGCACCAATCTTGGACACCATCAAAGGAGGTAACAAAGGTAAGTTTTCTTAGACCAATGAGGCTGTTAAAGGGTTTGAATATCTAAAAATGAGAGTAGCACAATAGCATATACTTTTGTTCCCTAATTTTGATAAAGTTTTTACCATTGAGTGTGATGTTAGCAATCAAGCAATAGGGGTTGTTTTGAGCCAAGAAGGCAGGTTGGTTGTATTTTCAGTGAAAGGATGAATGAAGCAAAGAGAAAGTATTATTCATATGATTTGGAACTATATGCTATGGTCCAAGCCCTCAAAAAGTGGAGGCACTACTTGTTACCTAAATAATTTTTTGTTTATACTGATAATCATGCCTTGAGTTTTTTGAATGCACAGGACAAACTCAATCATAGGCACATGAAGTGGGTAGAGTCTTTGCAAGCCTATAATTTTACAATAAGACATAAGAAGGGCCAAGAAAACAAGGTGGTAGATTCTCTTAGTAGAAGGGCACTTTTAGTGCAAGAGATCCAACTCCAAAGCATGGGGATCGATGCATTAAAAGACATGTATCATAAAGATGCAGATTTTAAGGAGGTATACAATGTTTGTGATCAACATTTGAATACTTTTCATGGTGAATACTCTAATTTTTTTGTTGAAAAATGGTTTTCTCTTCAAAGGAATTCAATTGTGTGTTCCTAAATGCTCAATAGGGGAGAATATTATAAAGGAGAAACACAGTGGGAGTATTGGAGGCCATTTTGGTCTTGGTAAGACCTTAGAATAAGTGAGGAGGTTCTACTACTGGCCAAGGCTACAAGTGGATGTGAGAAAGTATGTAGAAGGATGTATAATTTGTCAAAGAGCAAAGGGAACTTCATCAAATGCAGGGCTCTATCAGCCAATCCCCATTCCCAATAAGCCTTGGGAGAGTGTAAGTATGGATTTTGTATTGGGGCTTCCTATAACCCAAAGAAGTTTTGATAGTGTTTTTGTGGTGGTTGATAGTTTTAGTAAGATGGCTCATTTTATTCCTTGTAAATGCACCAATTATGCATCTAGTATAGCAAGTCTCTTCTTTAAGGAGGTTGTTAGAATACATCGATTTCCCTTAAGTATTGTTTCTGATAGGGATTCTAAGTTCATAGGTCACTTTTGGAGGACCTTGTGGAAGAAACTTGGCACAAATCTATCCTTTAGCTCTACATACCATCCCCAAATGGATGGAAAAAATGAAGTGGTGAATAGATCATTGGGAAATCTCTTAAGACTCCTTACAAAGGAGCATGGACAACTTGGGATTTGATTTTACCTCAGGCTGAATTTACATACAATGACTCCATGAATAGGAGCATTGGTAGGAGTCCTTTTGAAGTATTCTATGGCATGCACCCTAGAGGGGTCTATGGATTGAGAGATCTACAAGGATTTGATAGCAGAAGTGCTCAAGAAGAGGACTTTGTTGTTATAATCAGGGATATCCATCAAGTGAAGGAAACTCTACAAAAGAATGTTGAGAAATATAAAGAAAGAGAAGATTTGAAGAAGAGGGATGTTCAATTTGAGGTTGGAGATTTGGTGATGGCTCACTTGAAGAAGGAGAGACTTCCAAAGGGAAAGTATACTAAAATCATGATGAAGAAGATCAAACCTTGCAAGGTGGTCCACAAGTTTGGCCAAAATGCTTATGAAATAGAGCTACCTCTTGGGGTCACAATCCCTCCTATCTTTAATGTTTCTGATTTATATCCTTTCAAAGCTCTTGTGGATGCAAGTGATGAAGTAGGTACAACAGCAATGGAGGATGAAGATTGGGTAAAGGACCTACCCTCCATCCAACCTTTGACTCTTGAATGCATCCTAGACACCAAGGAGATAAAGAGGACTACAAGGAAGGTCTACAAGGAGTTCAAAATACATGCAATGAGGGGTATACCTCATATTTGGATTGTGGAGTGCAATTTCAATGTGTAGACATGGAAAATATACCCACATACCTAATACTAATTTTACTAACACCAAGTTCATCCTAAATCATCTCTCTACTAGTCATTTAATTAAATAATCTCTATTTAATTAAATTCATCACATTTCATCTCTTAATTAAATAAATCATTTTTTATCTGATTAAGTCATCATCTCCCATTAATTAAATAAATCACTTTGTTTAATTAATCCTATAGTCCATCTTTTAATTAAATAATTCATTTTATTTAATTAATCTCTAAAGTCATCTCATTTAAATTAAATAAATTAATCTTTATTTTATTTAAAGCTAACACCATCCTCTTTAATTAAAAAAATAAAATCTTATTTAATTAATTCTAAAATTATTATTCATCTCGTTTTGATTTTTTTAAATCCAAATATCTAAATCAAATGGTCAAATCAGCTAACCTCCTTTAAATTAATCAAATCCTAATTAATCTTAGTCTTAATCCATCAAATCCTCTATATTTTGCAACTTGCACATGAAAATCAATTTAATTAATTTATAAATCATCTATTTTCATTCAAAAAAGGCATCAAAGATGGAATATTCCTCAAATTTGAAATCTGCCCCCAAAAGGTCTTGTCCTCCAAACATGACATTTAACATCTCTTACAAGTCCTTTTCTTGAGCCATGTGACATTAACTTCACCTTTCACCTCATCCTTCAAGGCATCTTTTGAATTTGAATCTCCCCCCTCTTTGCACATTCTCCAAAATGTGCTCAAGATTCCTCCATTCACATCTTGAAAAGTGGCACTTGCCCATTGGATGTTGAATGATCCCACATTCATCCATTTGGCTCATTCCTTCATCTCGTTCTTCTATTTATAGAAGACTTCTCTTTGTATTTTGCATCCACAATTTGAATAAACTTACTATACTCAAATTCATAGCAATATTCATCCATCTCATTGAGTTTTATAGCTAGGTTATGCAGATTTTATCTTGGAGCACTCATCAATCTTCATCAAAGTGGATCGGTCTTCATCATCAATCAACAAATCTTGCATAGGAGTTGGGAAAGGGCCAATTTCCACATAAAATTGACACCAACTCCCCCAAGAGATCAAGAGTTTTCATTGCATTTAAATAGGATTTACTATCTTTCATTTATGCTTGTTTATGTTCTTCATTTCGTTCCTTTTTATTGCAATTTGAATGGATTTCTTGGGGAATCATGATACTAACCTTGGATTTGATCTAATATAGTGTTTGTCTCTTGTGTTTGTGCAGGTTGGGAATCTTAGTTCACATTCTGGCACTAGGAGGGAACTCTTGAAAGTCTAATCATGTTTTTGCACTAAATTTCATGTTTTCTTTGTTGTTTTACACCTATAGGAAACTCCACCTCTGAAATCTTAGCATCACCATATCTCACTACTACAAATTTCAAATTGTGACACTCCATACTTCCCACCCAAAATTCAAATTTTCAAACAACATCATTGAATCTTTCTAGCTTGTTGGAATCTTTTCAAAATCCAAACTGCACCATTGACCAGAATAGCGACGCCTTCATGCTCACTAGTTTGGCTACAAAGAGATGTTGACTGGTAACCGATGCTATAGAGCACTGTTGGTAATTTCAAACTATGATGCCTTCATGGATTGCACTATTGGAGGGCAGTAGAAAATGAAAATTTATTTATAACACATGCTATTTACCAAACTTTGGTTATTTGGTTTTTTTTCTACATTTTTGACCTCTATTTTTGTAGAACATAACTAATTTTCTTGTAGTTTGGATTGATCAAAGGTGAAGAGGAAGAGAAGCATGATGACCTCATTTCATGATACCAAGTGTTTTTAAACAGTTTAGTGTTTGTTCAACACTCTTAGAGGATTCACTATTCCTCTTAAGGAAAAATTTGTTATCTTTCATGCTTAGGACTTACTAGATTCATTTTTTTACTCTAAAAATAACTCTTTAAATTTTTATTGCAAAAGGAACTTAAAATTAACTTTAGGACACAAACTCACTAGATTTTATTTGGGGCTAATAATTGAACAAGGAAAATTCTCACACTTCATTTGGTGCTATAAAAAGGATTCATTATTGTTTTGTTGATTTAAAAAGAACATGTGCTACTTTGTTTTGTGATTGCTTACTCAAACTAACACCATTGAAAAGATGTATGCACTCTCTCACGCCTCTTGAAAATCTTGAGAATCAAAAGTATTTTTGGTGGTCTTAGGGTGGAATAAAGTAGTTACCTCCACATTTCATTTTGGGATTAAAATTGAACAAGACATTGTGGAACATGAGTGTGAGTAAACCTATTGCATGGTTTCTCCCTTTGCTTCTAAACCAAGGTTGATTGAACTATGAATATATTTACTCGCTATTGTTTCTCTTAGAGGGCCTACCTTGTGGGAAAAATTACTCACCCAAGGGAACAACCCAACTAGTAACACTTTAAAGCCAAGAGTATTTCCAGTTGGGATATAAAAGTGGGTACTAGAATAAAAGCTAGTATCATGTGGTTGGCTCTGATGAGAAGAGAAGCAATGGTATCTCACCATGTTGGGTCAAATCCTATGAATGAAAAGTCTAAATTAAAACCCTTTTTGTAGAAAGGCCAAAATCAATATCTATTTCTTGGTGTAAGAATGGTCATTCTGAACCCACGCCACACTTTTACGATTTTTAGTAGATATTAAAATTATGCCATGGGATTTTCATGGGTACTGATGCTTGGCTGCCCCAAGAAGTGAGTTTCATGGAGGGGAGTTAGTGGGGTGAAGAATCTAACCATTCACTAAAAATAAGCATAGCTGGACTTGTCCAAGTGGGGACTCAACAAATATAGTCTTTCATATCCATAGGATTTTTCTTTTTCTTGGTTACAAGACACTTTTCTTGTTCAAAAACATTGGAAATCAAACATTTAACATGAGCATCAAGTTTCAAACCCTTTAGGAGAAGCAAATACCCTTGAAAAAATTCACATGCCATTGCTTTCCCTTGGGATTCGTATCCTTAGAGGCTTCTAAGCATTTGGATTTCATCTCAATTTGATCCTACTAAAGTCAACATTAGGTAACCTTTGTCTTTATTTCCTCAATTTCCACATAATGAACTTTGTGGGATGAAAGAAAATTAGGACATTGGAAATCTAGTTTCAAAATCTAATCAAGAGTTTGTTTGTGATAAAAAAGAACTCATTAAACAAAGTTAAGAAACAATTGGATAGCACACATGTGCTTGGTATCTTTTGGTCATATGGTTTTCATGCAAACATTGGTCTTTTGGTTTGAACCACTCTTAAGGAAAAGCATGCTCTTCAATATCTTGGTCTTGTAAACAAGGTCCCTCTTATGATCATTTAGGATCAAAGCAACCAATAATTTCATCAATCTCAAACATCAATCAAATCCCATCTCACAAACAACTTTTGAACCGTTGGAAAAATCATTCATACTATACTTTTGGTAAAATCCTTCAAATCAACATTGAAATCACCTTGTTTGGATAAGTGTATGTGGATGAATCCTTCCTCATACACCTAGTTAAATTATCATCTTGTGGACAAGTTTATTCCAAGACAACATCTAACCTCTTAGAGTTTATGAGTTCATTATCAAATCCAAATCCAAAAATCCAAATCAAATCCAAAATTCCTAAAGTCTAGCATTGATCCAAAGTTCCTAAAAAATCAACACCGATATCATTCACCCCTTTCATCCTTCATCTCATCATTGGTCCTAAACACCTTAGGGGTCACTTTTGTAATAAGGTCAAAACACAAGAAGAACATGGAATATAAATTTGATCCATACATCATGATTAATCCAATTCAACCAAGCTATTAGAGCCTTACAATGCTGATTGATTATCAAAACTTGCATTTATACAATCCATACATGGGATCAGTATCTCCTAAAAACCTCAATGGTACAACAAATCTGAGTATACCCAATCTAAATTTCCAAACACCTTTTCTAATGGTAGATTTAAATACAAGTCCAAACTTGCAAATCTATCAACCAAATACTCAATGCATGATTCTTCAACAAAACAACATTATCCCACAAAATCCATACAAGCCAAATGTGAATATACCAAGTACAACTATACCAAACATGAACATTGTGAATCCACACTTGGTAAAATTTTGGATAGATATGTTTTTAAAACACATGAATGTTGTTCAAAATCCATCACACCCATATGTTCCCCTCACTTTTCATAATCCTAATGACCCATTAGCATCATTTTACACAACCCCTCAAACCTCTCTCCCTACGACCTCACAAGGAGAAGGTGGCCTATTTGGACCAAGGGGAATTTTTTATCAAACATCATCATTTCCTCAAGGGAGAATACCACTCACTTTCTCACCACTCCCACCCTTTCCATTAACATCTGTATCACCTCTTGGTTTGAGGCTACCTTAGCTACCACCGCTCATCCAAAACATACCCCCAACCATCAATCAAGACACCATACCCAATCCTCCCCCCTTACCATTGATATCACAACAACAAATGGAAACCATCCCCATAGCTCAAGAAACCAACACATCATCTATCATCCCTCAAAATATAGTCTCTCAATGACCAACCATATCTATTGCACCATCCACCACTCAAATCCCAATCTTCAATACAACAGTACCTCTTATCACCACAGCAAGCACTATTCCAAAACCAACTTCACAACCACCACTACCTAAACCAAACACATCAAACCAATACAACATTGCATTGCAAGCCACTCAGTAGGCTACTTATCAAAAGGAACTCCAACAAAACCTCGAAACTAACAAGCTACACAACTAGCTGCTCAACAATTTACACAAGCTACTCAAGTTGTCCAAGCCACACTACAAGCCCAACAAGCACAAGAAAAATCTCAAGCACAAGCACAAGATCAAGCACAATACCAAGCCCAACAAGAAAATGTTGTTCAAAATCCCAACAAAATGCTAACAACTTCATGTATCGATCCAAGTCAACGATCACATGATCAAGACCTATCCATCAATGAACACATGGAATATGTTTCTACCTCATCCAAAGATCAAATCAACATACATCAAGAGTCACTTTTTTATCATGATAAGAATCCCTCAACAATATCTGGCAATGATCTATTTCAAGGAGTGTTAACATTATTTGATCCTATAATCAAAAATCCATTGACCAATGATCATGTTGAAAATCTCTCTACATCACCTAATGAGTTAGAGGACATATCTCAAAAAATTATTCTAAAGCATGATCAACATCTCTCACCAAAGTCTAGCAATGGTCCTTTCCAAGACATATTGGCATCCTTCAACCTCATGATTTTCAATATTGAAGGAATCTTCAACTCAACACTTGATCCAAATTCACTCAAATATCAAGAGGATATTGAGCCACTTATTCCTAATGAAGATATTCAAGAACCCTTTGTAAGCAATCCATCCTTTGAAATTGACCCATGTCAAGAACTTGATCCAAGGCATGTCGAAAGCAATTCCAAAATCATTCAAGATCAAGAATTCATATCTCCAAGATATTACAATGATCTAATGGATACTCTCCTATCTATACATGATGATCATATCCATATAGCACATACTCCTCCATCTACCCATGAGATGCTTTTTGTGGATGGACACATAGATGATCTTCATTTAGAGCATGATTTTGTTACACAAAAAGAGCAAATTATTGATTCCTATAGTCAAATTGAGTTGTCAAAATCAAGATCAAATATATCCCAAATTTATATTGAGGACATCAGGTATGAAGATATCCAACATTATCCACTCAAGGAAACATGTCAGACAGAACAAGACATTCTAGAGTTAGCAGAGCAGCAAATGGAAATAGCATCATTTGCAATGGTCATTTATCAAATAATGCATTCTAAAAAAGAGTTCTTAGAATAGGTAGAATCAAAGCGTGAAGGTGTTACTACCACCATACTAGGGGCAACTATGTCTCAAGAAAACATCAACATAGGGAGCATGAAGAGTTCTTATGATGAAACTGATGCCAATACTAAAACCAACTACGTCATGAATCTTCATCCACCCACCACCCCATCCATGAATTGGGACCAACATCAAAAGAAGGTTTTGAATCAAAGAAAAAAGAATGTTATCAAAGAAAGAGAAGCTAGGAAGCATATCAAACAAAACAAATACATATGGATACCAAAGAATACAAAGAAAGATTATCCCTATCAAACTCCATTAGTCAAAGAAACTATGGGGAAAAACAAAAAAGGGAAAAGTATCAATCAAAGATGTCCACAAAGGAAAAATTAGGCTTCCCAAGTGGCATACAAAGTATATCAAGCAGTTGGTCCTAATTCCACACACACTTTCGTATCCACCCATCATTGTTCATCTTCCCAAGTTTGGAGAGTCAAAGGTTCCAAACTGTCAACCAATCCATCTTTTATCCCTAAACACACTCTATCTACGCCTCCACACATGATATCCAATTCTCACATTAACCGTGTATTGTTAGTGACCCTTCATCATAAGGATTCAAAAGGCACTCTATTGAGATGTGCACAAAAAGACAAAGTTAACTCTGGTATCAACAAAGTAGATCAAGAATCTCAAATGTTGTATTCAAGTGCACGTATCTTAGCAAAGAAAAATCTTCAAGTAGGATATCGATGGCACATTATGACAAGGGAATCCACATCAACACCACTAGATGGTTTAGCATGAGCTTAAAATCTTTCAAAAATACAAAAAAACAATATGAAGAGAGAAGAGAGAAGAGAGATATAAAGAGAGATATAAGGTGAGAGAGAAGGGGGAATGAGTGGAGATAGATAGAGAGAGAGATGGAGAGGGGAGATAGAGAGATGTAGAGAGGGAGTGATAGAGGAATGGAAAGAGAGAGAGAGAGAGAGAGAGAGAGAGAGAGAGAAAGGAGGGAGAGGTAAGGAGGGAAAGAGGGAGGGAGGTAGGATTGGAGTGATAGAGGGAGATGTAGATAAAGAGTGAGAGAGAGGGTGAGTGGAGATGGAGAGAAGTGGAGATGGAAGGTGAGAAAGTTGTAGAGAGGAGAGAGAGAAAGAAGAGAGATATAGATAAATATATAAAAAAGAGAGTGTGGAATAAGTGAGGGATAGAGTAAGAAGTAGGTAGAGAGAGATGGATATGGGATATAGAGAGAATTAGAGAGGGTGGGAGAGGTGGGTTGAGATAGAGGGAGATGAGATGAGAGATAAAAAAATTAGAGAGAGAGAGAGGTAAGGTGGGAGGGATAGAGTGAGCTCGGTAGGTAGAGAGAGGGAGGGTGAGGGGGAAAAGATATAATTAGAGAGGTGACGGGGGGGAGAGAGGGAGAGAGAGCTAAGGTGGTAAGGATAGAGTGAGAGGTAGGTAGAGAGAGAGGGTGAGAGGAGATAGAGAGTAGAGAGGGAAGGGAAGAGAGGTATAGGGAAAGGGAGTGAGAGAGAGAGGGGAGGAATGATGGAAAGAGGGATAGAGAGGTAGGTAGAGAGAGAGGGTGAATGGAGATAGAGAGAAGGTGAGAGAGGTATAGAGGGAAGGTGAGAGAGGTATAGAGGGGAGAGAAGGGGATGACAGAGTGATAGATTGAGAGGGATGGAAATGTAGACCGAGAGAGAGGAGAGAGGGAAGGAGTGAAAGAGGGAGGGAAAGGTGGGTAATGAAAGAGAAATGTGTGGAAGGGATAGAGGGAGAGGTAGGAAAGGAGAGAGAGTGGAGATAGAAATAATTAGAGAGGGAAAGTGAGAGAGGTAGATAGAGAGATAAGATAGAGATAGAGAGATATAATAGTGAGAGACTTAAGAAATGACAGATAGTTGGAGTGAGAGGTAAGTAGAGAGAGAGCTAGATAAAAAGGGGAGATAGAGAAGTACAAAGGGAGGGAGGGAGATGTAGAGATAAAGAGGTATGGTGGGAGGGATATAGGGAGAGGTAGGTGGACAGTTAGATGGAGGTGGGGGATAAAGAGTAGAGATAGAGAGAGGTAATGTGGGAGGGATAGAGGGAAAGGTAGGTAGAGAGGGAAATGGAGAGAGAGGTACAAAGAGAGGGAGGAGGGAGAGAGAGAGAGTAATAGAAAGAGAGATGAAAGGGTGGAAAGAGTGAGGGAGGGGTAGGTAATGAGAGATAGGTAGGGTGAGTGATAGAGGGAGACGTAGGTAAAGAGAGAGGGTGAGTGGAGATAGAGATAATTAGAGAGGGAATGTGTGAGAGAGAGAGAGATCTAAAGGGAGAAGTAGAATGAGGGAGGTACAAAGTGAGAGGTAGGTAGAGAGAGACAAAGAAGGGAGATAGAGACAAGTAGAGAGGGATGGAGGGAGGGAGAGAGGGAGAGGTATAGATAGAGAGGTATGGTGGGAAGGATATAGGGAGGGGTATGTAGACAAAGAGGGAGATGGAGATGGGAGATAAAGAGAAGTAGATACATAGATAGAGGGAGATTTAGGTATAGAGGGGGGTGGGGGGATACAAAGAGAAGTAGAGAGGGAAGGGGAGAGATAAGGTAGGAGGGATACAGTGAGATGCAGTTAAAGACAAAAAGGATGTGATGCATATTTTTTTGTAATTTTTTTACAAGTAAATAATTAGTTATAATTTTTTAGTGAGAGTTCTCAAAAATATTAAAAGCTAATTTTTGGTCACCTAGCTTGGTCAAAATATATTTAATTCAATTTTTTTTAACCTATTGCTTGTGAAGCATAGAATGTGGTGTATCTTTCATATTCAAAACATGTGAAATCATTTGAAAGTTATTGATGTTTTTCAATTGACCTATTAATTAGGAATTCAAACATAGTGCATGTAGAAAATCAATAATAATTGAATAAATTCAAAATTCAAAATATCTTATTGGTACAATGCTAACATTTTCCTTAATTAACCCTTTTTTTTCATCAAATTCAAATTAAAAAAGTCATCACCATGAAGGGTGAAGTATGAAAAACCAAGGAAAACCACTAAAAATGTCAGAGTAGTTAACTTTTTTAGGTTTGACACCAAATCCCAAAGCATTCCCAAGGTAATAATCAAAGCAAAAAGTTGTCAAAAAAATGGATACCCTTTTCTTAAAGAAAGAAATGAATGTGTTTTTTGCAGCTTGATATTAATAAAAATTTAAATATATATACAATATAATATATGATATTAATATAATATTTAATATATATATAGATATATTTAATGTTAATATAGTATATGATATTAATATAATATAGTATACTAAGATATATTAGTATATATTAATATTAGTAGATAATATAATATTTATATCATATATTATTGTGATGTGGAAAAAGAGATCACGACCTAATGAATAGATTACTACAATAAACCTTTATTCCCATCAACATTAAAATTCAATCCATCAAGGTGATGAGATTGGCTAACAACCTAGATGAAGAGATAATATATCCTAGACATGGTTTTTTTTTCCTTGAAAATTGATTGGATCTAATGTGAATTAATTGACCTATTTAACTATTTAGCTTTATCTAAAAACATATTTTTTGTACATAAATGAAATTGAAAAGTCATAGACTGAAGAAAAATCTAAGAATGGTATAGTTTTGTGTACCAATCCTACAAATTTGAAACTCAATTGGGAGGTCAAGGGTATTGGCACCCTTGACTGAGAAGTGTACACTATAATCTGTAACTTTGTAGTTTGAGACTTATAGGTCTGCACTTTGTTCTTTTGGTCTGCAATTTTTTGTCTTCATATCTTATCCTAAAAATTCACAACAAAATATATAGGAGTTTTTCTTGGTAAAAACCTCATTTTGGTATTTCTACCTTCACCAATAATCGATTTCTTTATTGATAATTTTTTTTCTCCTAATATTAAGTTTTTCTAAGGATGTAATGAGATAAAAATGAAACAAATCATACTCAAGTGTGTTAGAGAAGGATTCCTAAATGATAAAAGCAAGATCAACCCAAGAGAAAGTCAAATACCTTAGGTAAAATCTAAATATGCAAACACCTTACTTTGGGAAATAAAGAGATCAAAGTTTGAAGATGACAACACTCTGAAAACAAGTCATCAGATGCTTGAAGGAAGCCAGATCTATCTCCAAAACATAGATTCCATCATTTCCTTCCATTGGCATGAAACTCTGGAAACATTTGCTAGGTTTATTAATTCTAAATTAACCTTTTAAATATGTAAAAAATGGATGTATTTTGGTAGAGATCTTTTGTATTAATTTCTTCCTCTCTAATTTGAAATAATAATTCATGTATTTATAGTGGAACATAGGAATAAATTAAAGTGTAGGCTAACTCATTTAAATTTAATTTTCAATATTAATTTATGGCCAAGTCTCAAGTTTGAATTCACATCTCTAAAATTTGAGACCAGCATAAATGAGAAATCAACATTGTCAAAAAAGCACCTAGCCTAGGGTGCTAGTGCCCTTATCCAACCCTTTTGTAAACATTCAAATCTAAATTAGAATTTTAGAGTCTGCTTAATTAGGAATTATCCAAAAGATGAGCACTTGTTGGGGTTAATTTGGTGACATATGATGCATAAAAGCACTTTTTAGGGTTGTATTGGCACATTCTCTTGGGTTGATAGGAAAGGTGAATCCTAGGGATTGACTAAAATGAATCAATGGAGAGGATACTAAAGCAAGTTCCAAATAGAGCATGAAATTGTACTTTCACCTTAAGCAAGTTCTATTGCTTTTGTTTTGGTCATCCACGGGTTTTTGTTTAGATATTTTGTTGCTTATAGCCACTAGTTTTTTTGTTTTGATTTAGTATTGTTAATGTTTTTTCTGTGGGTTTGTGTTTTTTTTCTTTAGGGTTAGGATTTTTTTTGTCACCCATGCACTATTCTACTAGATAGGAATTGCTAGAACACCAAAACTTGAACCTCTTTACCTCAATATCATAACTTTATTTCACATCCTAACATCCATCCTTCACGACCACTATTTTCATTTTCTCTTACCAAACACCCATTAAACATTATGTCAATTAGAGATCTTTCTCTAAATAAAATTTTTCACAAATCAACTCTTTGTTGATTGAGTAAATTTTATAAAATGACATATTACAAGCCTACTACACCATTCACAGATGTATCATGAGGATTTTTTCCTATGTAACATCATCCAAAAATGGTCTCGGTATTGGCCAGGAAATTTTCCCTAACCAACACCATCACTGAACCCACCATTAAACCAAAAAAGGGGCAAACCCTTTCTTTATTCTATGTGAGGAATTTCCCTATGTTACATCCCCTTAACCTTTATGTGCACCTAGCATTTCCTTCAAGGAATTTTCCTTGAGCAACATCATTTTTCACCTCACAAGTGTACTTTAGGAAAATTTTCCTAAATAACACTTTGAATGCACTACCCTTATGTATTTCAGGGAAAATTCCTTGAGGTACATCAAATTGATTTACCCCCATGTACTTTGAAGAACTTTCCCCAAAATACATATCTTTTAATCTACCACTTAGGTTGAAGAGAATTCTCTAAACTACACCTATATACTTACCCTCATGCAAAGGAAAAGAATTTCCCTAACCTTGCATCTAGTTTTCAATTTCCCATGTAGTTCATAAAATTTTCTCTAAATTACACATCAACACACCAAATATGTAGAAGTGCAGATTTTTTCCACAACTGCAAGGTACCTAAAAAAATTCTTAACACTAGCATATTCTAAAACTAATTAAATTAGTTTCTTAACCAATTTTTTATCCTTCTACAAAAAAGAATAAAATGAAGTAAAATTATCAGGGTGTGATTCTAATGAAATCCATGTAATCCAATGTTGATCACATAAGAGACACTAAAATTGAACATGTGGATATGTCTGAGTTCCTAGAAAGGGTAAAAAACCAACCTAATGATTCAAGCATGAAGTGTGTTCTTGATAGCAATATCCATTTGGTTTCCTCATTTCTAGAGTTGGTCCACAATCCTAAATTTTTATTAGTAGTAGTTGTAAATTTCAACAAGGATACTAAGACTATCACAAATGTAGATGGGGAAGTGATCATAAGGCTTGATAAGGAGTTCTTCAACAAAAATTTTATATGTCCAAACATTGATGACTATGTCGACCTCACCATGGAAGATTCGCATGATCATTATGATAATAACTAAAATAAGTGTAAAAAGAATATCAACACATGATGGCTCAAGATTTCTAGGCCTATGATTGCAAGGTGGCCTAAGAACCTCCACCACAATGATTTCATTGAGGAGGTGAATAACTATTCTTAGTAGAGTTAAGGGACTCCCAACATTCAGAGTGGATGTATCAATACATATATGTCATAAAGAAAGGTTAATAGAAAATATTTTAGGGAAAGTAGATCAATGATGATATTTGTGAATAACTTTCCAAACTATCTACTTCATTGAAGCTTTCCATGACTTCCTATCTAGTATATGTTGCTACCTCTATGAGGCATTTTCCATGTGTTTCTTCAAAAAGTGATAGGAGAAAGGTTCTTGTATATGAATATTATTCTCAATTGAATTTGAAGTAGAGCATCATACATTTTAGGAGATTTAATGATGCCTTTTCTATTCCTACATGTGCATGTTTAAGAAGGAACTTGAGAAGAAAATGGTGCCAAATGAAGCTTTGTAATTTGTCAAAAAAATTGGTTGCATGTTTCTACAATTTCCTACCTTTACATACATCAAGTTTGGTTGATTTGATAGATATCCATGTACATGCTTCCTAGATATCTTAGTGAAAAAATTGTACTAATGGAGTTGTGCAGGAAAATTATGACTATACATAATAAGTAGGTAGAATCACATAAGGTTTGGTTCAAGTTTCCTCTAACCATTGGCAGATATCCCATCACTACTCCTAAAGCCAAAGCCATAGAGACTAAAATAAAATGGTTAACAATCAAAAAGTTAAAAAATAGGAATGACTTTGATGACAGTGGAATGAAAGATAAGCTTAGGAAAAAATACACCCATGTTCACAAAGTTGAGGACATATGGGTTGAGTGCAAGACTAATGAATATGTAAGGAAGCTAGACTATAGTCAACTTACCTTAGAGAAAATCAGAAAACTAGATATTGTAGACACTCCTGATGATATGGAAGAAGATGATGACATTCTAGATACTACATATGAGGAGAAAAAGATTGTTGATACCCCTCTTCTACTAATCCAATGGTTTCAAAAAGAGAGATTACAACCTACTCTTACAAATACCAATTGTTGGATGCAAAATAAGTGAATTAAGTTGAAATAATTTAACACAGGTGTTGTCCATGATGTTGCACCAAAATGTCAACCTTTTAATTCCCAATACAAGCATAAAATAAGATCCATGGTACAAGCATCAAATAAGATCCATAGGAGGTGGTTAAACCATGTCACGAATCCTAGAGGGAATTGTTGAACAACCAAGGGGACCAAGGGTCCACACTTGCAATAATCCCCCCCAACAAGACTACAAGATTCAAACCTGTGACCTGAATCTGATACCACTTATTGGCCTTTACATTACACCAAAAGGTTGACCTATCAATTTCTAATACAAGCATCAGATAAGATCCATGGTAGGTGGTTAAACCATGTCACAAATCTCAGAGGGTGGCGTTGAACAACCAAGGGGACTAAGGGTGCACACTTGCAACAATAGGATCAAAAGAGGAGAGTACTAAATGGCTTTTTGATAAGAAAGGAGAATTAAGGAGAAATAATAAGGATGATGCTCCACGTACCAAGAAGGTACCTAAAATTTTTTTCAAGATGAAAGGAAACAAGAGTAACGAAAAAGAAGTGACATCAACTCAAGATGAGGAACAAGAAGAAGAGAATCTAGCTGAAGAATCATAAGGATCTCCTATCACTTCTCAACCAGAGTATACACTAGAAAATTCTCCCCCTTCTTCTTTCCCATAACTACTATGGTAAAAATTCCTACCCCTCCTACTATTACAAGTGTACAACCTTTTCCTATTATTTCTACTATTCATGTTACTCCTATTGTGTTGGTACAAGCAATTCATTCATCACTCACCAGTGGGTCCATTTTTGAAAGTCCTCAAAGCAATATTGAGAATTTTTTGGATCTATTTCTTCCACTCCTACTCTATCTAATGTGACCTCACCAATTCTTGACACATTCACCCAAACTTTAAACTTTGATAAGTTCATGTATATATCTACACCTCAAGTTTCAAGTGTGGAGATCTCTACTGTAGTGTTGACCCAAACTCCACTTATTTTGACTACCACTATTGTAGAATCAACCCCCCCATCCATACAAAATTTGGTAGTAGGAATAAGAGGTTCTTCAACACTTCCTCCTTGGTTGACATTACAAACACTCAAGAGGAAGAAACAAGTTGTCTCCCTAGACGAATTTGATTTTGGCCGACTTATTCTAGTGAATACAAAGACAACAAAGAAGGCCAAAAATATTTTAAGGGTGATGGTTGAAAAGTCAAGAATAAGTATTTCAAAGTGGCTCAACCTCCATTAGACAAAATTGTTGAAGAAGTGGAAGGTATTGATTATGTGATCACCAAAATTAAGCTTGGAAAGAAAACACAGAAAATTACCGAGGACTTGCAAGAAACAATGGCTCTTTGATCAAGAGATATGACATGGATAAAATTGTCAAGGATCAATTGAAGATCAAGGTGGAACAACCCACTTCAATACTCTAAAATATAACTCAATCTTCTAAGTCCATTGAACTTGTTTCCACAAGTGATGTTGCAATCCAAAGGGCTAAAAGGATTGGGGCACATGGTAGGGTTGTCATTGTATTTATGGAAAAAATAATAGCACAAGTCACTCAACTATTGAAGTCTTCCATTCAACTAATTCAAAATATGGAAAATGTTAAGTAAAAATTGAACTAGAAACTTGACATGCTATCTTAGAATTTACATTTGGTGGAAAATGGGGTGATCTCCATAAGAAATATGTTTGTTGAATGTAGGGAAGAAATGAAACATAAAAGATATGTCATCAATGAATTTATCAAAGATTTGAAGGAATCCCAAAGATAAGAAATGAAAGAGGATCAAATATCACTTTCAAGATTGGAGAACTTCTTTTCCAAATACTTGATGATAATCAGAAGGTTCTTGCCATGGATGTAGTTATCCAAGAATTCACTTCACTAATTCATTCCAATATTCAGTCTGAAGCTTTTTCATTAGCTTTCATTGATAAATTAGTGGATTTTCAAGTGATTTTGGATGAATTAAAAGTGATATTGGATAAGCATAGAAAATCATGTATCAATATTGAGAACTCCATCACACAAGTGCTCTCCATCTCCAAATATACGTCTAGGCCAAACAACTCTAAAGTTCAAGCCACGTTGAAGAAATATGAAAATTTTCTAGAGAAGAATGTTGAAGAATAAAATAACATGCTTGTTGCTACTTAGTCTATTTCCTAAGTTTTCATTATGTATTTTGTAATTTTTAGATGACATTTTTCATGCCTTTTATAATATGAAAATTACATGTAAGAGGAGTACAATCCCAAATCAAATCAAACTCTTCCTTTGAATAAGTCAAAATAGTTATAGATTTTTTTTTCACTCTTGGCTTCTATCTATAAATAAGAGGGAGCTCTTTTGTAAATATGATCATTTAGCTTATGAAGTGAAATATTTCTGAATTGAACAATGAATTGAAACTTTTTTTTCAAATTGTGAATCAAATTCGATCAATAAAAGAAGTAAGTTGGTTTCCAATCTTTTTCTTGGATCAAGTTTTTTGTGTAGTGGGATTGTTCTTATGTCTTTCCTATTAAATTCTCTTGTACATGATTGAATCATAGTGTGGAATCATATTTTCTATGAGGTAATCCAAATCTGACTTTGAAGTTTGAGCTACAATATTAAATTTGGAAAATGTGTCTATGTGTGTAATTTTGAGATAATTTGAAGACATTTGGCTACAAGTTATCATCTATGTCTAGTTGATTATATTGTAGCATATGTTGGAGACTTTGGGCTGCAACATATATCACACCTTTTTCATTTCAAATCAACACAAGAAGCCATAGAATACTTTGTCCTTTTTTTTGGTTTTCTTACAATTAACACTTGTTGGTATCAGTCTAGTTATTCTTTAGTCTAACTAAATTGGATATTGGATATTATTGCTCCAACTAATATTTTGTGGTTAAGTACATGTAATCATCACAATAATATCATTGCAAGTTTTTAAGAGACTAGGATGATCTGGAAACATCCATGGATAGTTTAAATGTTCATAAGATTAGCTAATTACTAGTTTTTTATAGTTAGCAATAAGAAGGGAGCATCCCCTTTCTAAGAGGAGAGATTTAATCTCACTATATTATGGCTGACATAACCATTTTGTTATTAGTTAGTTGATAAAAAAAAATTCACCCAATAGTTTTTTGGTGACTCTATCGGGGATTCAAACACACAACCAAAAGCCTCACACCTTTGGGTCAAGCTTCCAGTGCCCACAGGACATTGTCTATCTCACCAATTCAAAGGTTTGTTATGTTAGAGTAATCATGCATAAGCTAATAATTAATCTTTAATTAATTATTATTCTAACTTATTCTCATACACTTAAGCTAAACTTAGGAGTCCTTTATTTAGTTAACTAAGTATTTTTGTGTTAATTGAAGTGACCAATTATTAGGGATACTTCTATATAGCACTCAACCCTCATTGTATTAAAACTCTAGACATTTTATCTTCTTCTCTTGAACTCTCAAACTTTGAGTACTTTTGTTTTCCTTGAAGATTCTTGAGGTTCATTCTATATATTTTTCTTGCTAAGGAATATTATATATATATTATTTGTAGATCTCTTGCATGGAAGGTGTCTTTGTTTGTTGTTTGATCATGTGGCTTATGTTTTTCACAATTCTAACATGGATTCAAAGTTGTTGAGAAAGTTAGATTTGGATTTTTTTTGGCCTAATTAGGACTCCTAAGATCAGATTTATGAGGGTTTGAAGCATTTTTCTTTTTCTAAATATAGAGGTTAGTTGTGATTTTGGTGCATTTTGATGTGAAAAGGACCTCACCATTGGATTCTAGAGGCCAATTCCACAAATTTTGACTATAAATTTTCCCTATTTCAACGTTGGGATATTTTGAAGAAAAAATTGCATAAGGGCCCATATATCCCCTGTACAACTCTATGTGCATCTAAGTCGAGAAAAAAAAAAGACGGAAAAAATTTTAGTTAGTATTTTTTAAAATTTTATTTTTTAGAAATTTTAAAAAATAAAATTTAAAAAATATATTTTTTAAAATGCAAGCATTGAATTTTTTGAAAAAAGGATAATTATTTTTTATCAGGGGGATGGTACCACAAGTATCTACTTACATAGGCTTGCAAGCTCATACCCCGCCTTGTCGGCATACTACTATAGTAGTGGCAACTTTTCTCCACCAACTAGCTACTATTTTTTCCTAGTGGCCTTCTAGTTTATTCAACCAACCTCTATTTTCAGCCCCTCAAAATTCACCAATGGCTTCCTGATTATGCCACTCATTTTTTCAAACTGCTAACAACCCAATTTTTTTTTAATTTCATTAATCCCAATAGTTATTTCTCGATAAGCATGATTTTTCCAGTGGAGACCACTTTTCCAACAATGGAAAAAATTCAGTGACTTTCCAAGGGGCTGAAATTTTTTCCCAAAAATTGGGAATATGTTACAAGTATGAAGCAAGTATGAAGGTGTTGTCATTGACCTCAACTAGTTAACTAATTCTCAATTGGTTGTTGTTGTCATTGATTTCATGGATAATGGTTATTGGTTGTATATGTCAAGGATATTGAGAAAATTGTAATAAAGAAAGGTTGTAGTTGTTCAATATTTTCTCCAGGTTTTGCTCTGAAATGTGCTACTATGCTGATGGAAATTTGAGGTATTCTTGATGGTTGTTGAAAGTTGTTATATCTAGACTTTGGGGTTCTAGATCATTGTACAATGCAAGTTATGTTCACCAATTGTGAGTTGTTCTTTTCTATGTATTTGGCTGAGGTTCGAGAGAAATGTAGTTGCTCTATATTTCTTCTTGTTTGAGTCTTATGACTTGTGGTTTTCAAGATAAGTTGTTAGGAATGTTTTCAAGTTAATTTTGTTATCAAGAAAGACTAGATCATGTTAAGGTTGAGTCTGCTTAATTGATTTATGTGTTTTAAAATAGTTTGGTTGACCTTGTGTTTAACACTACTTTCAAAGCTTATAGAAGCATGTTGAAGCATGTGGTTGGGTCGCCCTCATTCTAATTTTGTTGCAAAATGTTTTGGTCCTGACCTAATTTAAGTTTGTAAATGTAAATGGTGTGTGCCCAAATTTAGATGAGTTTCAAAGTTGAAGATGGTATAAATACAAGTTGAAATGTTTGTGAAGAGGCAAGAGAATGCAAGCAAGATAGATGTGAGATAGATGTGTAGCAGTGTGTATGTGATGCGAGTTTGGGTAGATCAATGTGAAATCTAATTGTTGAGTTTTTAGAAGTAGTAAGTTGAAGGTGTACTCTATCATTCATGCATGTCTACAAGTGTGTGAACGAATTATGGTATAAATCTCTATTGCATTGAGATTATTTTCTCTCTATAACAAATATCTTCTATCTTCTTTGTAACTCTATGGTAGTGATCCCTCTAGGTGGTTAACCCTTGTTGGATAGTGAGTTCTGATCTAGACAGTAAGTCTTGTTTTGGTAGTGATCCTTCTCTAGCAATGATCCTTTGTAATCAATTTTGATATTCTCTATATTGCCAGCTTATCCTCACCATGGATTTTCCCTTATTTGATTTTCCATGTTAATCTAGTATTATTGTGTATGTGATTTTTTTTAGTTTTTTCTTTTGCACATAATGATTAATCGTATTAGCAAAGTAAAGGATTTGTGATTGTTCTAATTTCTAGTGAAATTTTTAAAGATTAAAGTTTGTCACAACTGATTCAACCCCCTTCTCTTAGTTGTCTTGTTCAATAGAATATTCATGCTGACATTAGCATGACATCAATAATACAGCCTAGGGCAAGATCCCCTTAAATTCATCCTTGTGCCCTAAAGGAGGTTTTTTTCCTTTTGGCCATAACATAGGCATACCATATCATTTTTGGTAAATGAGATATCGTCAAGAAGCTAGTTTTTCCAACTTTCCAGTGGTGTGGGTATCATTTTTTGTTGTTGGTGCATTCTATAGCCTGTTAAAGTCAAAGGTGTTGTTTTTAATCTCGAGCTCATAAATTTTGACCATTCTTTCTATTTTTCATGACTCTAGTAGTATTGGAACCATCTTTCAAAGCTCCTCACAACCACCCATGCACATTTTCTAAATTTCTCTCCAATTACATTTTATTCAATTTTTTTATTTTTTCACACTTTGGTGAATTACTTGGATGTCTTAGCTCCTAGAAACCTTTTTTTGTGTGGGATGACTATTTTTTTCTATTCTATATTTATTTCTAGTATTCTATCCTATTTGTACATTGTAGACATCTTTTTCATACACATTCTCTTTTGTAGATGTACTGAGATAAAGTGCCATTTTGGTGTATACTTTTTGGGGATTTTGCACATCCTATTGTGCCTTTTGTATTTACACTATGATATAAAGTGCCATGGGGGGGTTGATGTTTTCCTTTGGTTTTCCATCACACCTTTTTCAAGTGATTGTACCTTCCACAATGACAGTGGATCCTAGTGGTTATTTCCTCATGCGTGTGTGCCTTAGTTTGCACACCCTTTTATTTGTAGGTCGTTTCTCCTACATGCACTTCTTGGTTTCACACAGTTTTAGTTTTCTTGTCATCGCTCTCCCTTCTTAGCATTATGGGGGGTTTCTACTATTGGTTCCAATGCTTCCTTGGTTTCATGATTTAGATTTATTTCCATATCTAGTTCATATTCCTAGGTACTTTCAGATACAATATACATCACTATTTAGTTACATGCATTTCAGTGAGATGGATAATTTACCATATAGAGACTCTTACATTCCTATTTTTGGAGGTTCTTCATTTCAGCACCATATCAATCATATTTTGACAACTTCCTATAGCTTCTTCATGATTTAACAATGTTTGACATTTTACTCTTTTTCAGTACATTATTTTGGTTGGAGGCTTCTCAGTCCTTCACACCTTGATTTGGAAGATTTTTCAGTCCTTCAGTCACTTTTCTATATTTTGGAAAGGATTTTTCTCCCACTGTGGTTTTCTCCTTTTTCTCCAATTTTGAGAGATCTTTTGTTTGTACATGGGTACCTCACCAAGTCTTGTTTTCCAAGACCCATCATGTATTCTTTTTAGGGTTTTTACCTAATCTCTAAGTTCATCCTATGGGGGTTGTTAGAGTAACCTTGCATTAGATAATAATTAATTTTTAATTAATTATTAGTCTAATTTATTCTCATGCACTTAAGCTAAACTTAGGAGTTCTTTATTCAATTAACTATGTGTTTTTTTGTTAACTGAAGTGGGAGATTATTAGGGTTTCTCCTATATAGCACTCAACCTTTATTGTATTATAACTCTAGAGACTTTCTCTTCTTCTCTCGAACTCTCAACCTTTGAGGACTTTTTTTATCCTTGAAGATTCTTGAGGTTCATTTTGTAGATTTTTCTTGTTGAGGAATATTTCATATATTGTTTGCAAATCTCTTAAATGGAAGGTGTCTTTGTTCATTGTTTGATCCTATGGCTCATGTTTTTCAAAATTATAACATGTTATTCCTCCATTCCACCAAGGCATAATGGATGCTCAAGGTCCTTAGGGAAATTATTTTGGACCTTTAAATTTGACACCACTAACACATGAAATTTGTTGTGCATCACTAAAGAACTTTCCTAATTTCTATGGATATGGTAAACAACATTCAAATGAGAATATTATCACATTCTACATTGCATGCAAAAGTTCTTGGAGTAAAGCATGAAGATGTATCTATAATATTTTTTATTGAAAGGCTCAAATGAGTGGTTGTTGATTTATTTTATCATCTTTCAACTGGAAGTATTACTAATTGAGCCACACTTCAAACCAAATTTGAAGAAAGGTTTAAACTAGTAGAAGATGCTCATGCTTTGTTGTCCCAACTCACTCAAATGAAGAAGGAACCTATTATCCTCGAATTCATTTGTGCTTAATTCATGGGATAACTCGTACAAAAAATTTCTATTTTGTAGCATATGTTCTCTAAGAATACAAAACTAAGGAAAATCATACTTACCCTCATGCATGGTCTCATGCCTCAAAAATTCATTTTGAGCATTTTCCTCTTTCCACCTTTCAATTTTTTTAGAAGGGAGAAAGTTGCAAAGTTTAGTTTTTGGGAGTTTGACATTTTTCTACATATGTAGTAGCACTAAAATTCATCACCCCTACATACTTGGTGCAAAAATAAAACATGCAAGACCATTGAATTTAAGCATCCCTCCATGTCTTTTTACTAAATTATTGTCTTGTACATTATCGTTAAAAATAACCGCCTTTGCATCTTAAGTTCGAATAGGTGTATTAATTATGATGAGTTTTTAATGTGTTTTAGTTGGGTTTAAATTAATTTTTAACCCTTTTTAATTTCATTTTTATTTGTTTCTCTCATCTACTCTCACCGTGTGTATGCTCATTTAAATTTTTCATAGCAATTAGATGGATTTGGGAGGATTTATAAGGTTTTCATCATTGTTATTCTTCATTTTTCAGGTATGTACAATATTTTCCATGTTTGAATTTTTGTTTCATTGTTTTGCATGTAACTTGATTTAGGGTTAATACTCTACTTTTTGTTCTCATAGTTTCTTTTGGCTTACATATTTTCAATATTATTTCCTTTTTATTTAACTTTGTTCATTCGTCCTCTATATATACCTTAACATCATTTTAACCTATTAGATTTTTTTATGCTTTAGAGGTTTGTCATTTTTTCTATGAGGTTTAAACCTCATGTACCATTAATTTGAATTTTTAGTCCAAATTTCAATCATTCTACATTTTTTAGAATAATTGGTCAAGTTATTTTATATACCCTCATTTTGTTTATTGACCAAAATCCAACATGTGTATCACAGGTTTTTAATCTTGCAATACATAAACATAATTAAAAAATTATGTGAGGTTGGTTTTTTAACCCAAGTATGCATATAGTTATGATCCAAATCCCAAATTCTATTACACTAGAAAAACCCTACTAACACTTCATGTCTTGTCAAATTTTCAAGATAGAAACTTTACTTACAACCTTTATCTTACATATAATGTCAGGGATTTTTCCCAAAATTTCATGTAGTGCTCCTTATAAACACATGTAAGATCAAAAAAATATAATGCTCAAACATAACCTTTTTACCAAAGTGTAGAGGTGGTGAATTTCACTATGGATACACTTAACACACAAGGTAACATGCAAAGTTGGTGAATTTTCTTGATGATGCATGTGATAATCTTGTAAGCACATGGTCTCAAAAAAATTCTCCTTAGAGAGTTTTATCCTCATGTAGGGTCAGGAAAATTTTCTAACCTTGTGCTCAAGGTGTTTTACCCCATGTAAGGGCGGAAAATTTCTCTTCCCTTGCATATTTTTGTCACACCAATGTGTAGGAGCACTAAAAAATATCATGACTACACAAAAAGTTAAAAACACTTATAAAGGCACAAAATTTCACCACCTTTACACACAATCAAACTAGCAAATGCCATATCTCAAAAATTCAATGCCTATGCACTCAAACTAAAATTCTCATTCTAACACTCAATTTTTTTCCACCTGCACATTCAAGTTGTCAATTCACTTGCATATGCTTAGTTTTTCACCACCTATGTGTTTGAACCCTTTAAGCCAATATAGTAGCTCAAAATTTTCCCAAAAACACCTGTAACTTTATTTTTCTCTAACATTGGGAAATTTTACCTTCTTGTTGTAGTTTCACTTTTAAAAAAGAAACTCCATCAATGTCCAAGCCTTCTCCAAGCAAAGCTAAAGCCATGAAGTATAAGTAGCAGGGGGTTTCCCTGATGACCTTGATGTCTTCCAACATCGATGAAATTAAGGATACTAAGATAGGACATGTGGATATGTCTAAGTTTATGGAGCGTACCAAGAAGAAAAATTTGATAGAAGGGATGAGATACATAGTTGAATGTAACATTCAATTAGTGTCCTTCTCAGATGCCGCACACAATCTTAACTTTTTACTTGTAGTAGGTAAACAATATAACAAATATGATAGAATTATCAGAGATGTTGATGGGAATGTGGTGATCAATTTTGATGTAGATTTTCTTGTATTTACAATTTCCCACATTCACTTACCTAAGAGTTGCTTGTTTTATAGGTTATCCTTACATGCTCCCAAGATACCCTAATGACAATATCGTCCTTATGGATATTTGCAATAAAATATGACTATTCACAGTAAGCAAATGGAATCTCATAAGATAGGTTTTATGTTTCCTCTTTCCATTAGTAGATATTGCATCATAACATCCCCAAAAGCTAAGGTTGTAGAATCTAAAACGCAATTGGTCACCTTGAAAAATTTCAAAGAGAGGCCAAATTTTTATTATGGGGGAATGAAAGAAAAAATCAAGAAAATCTATACCCATGTGCATATAATTGAGGATTTATGGGTTGATTATAGAATAGAAGAGGAAATAATAAAATTGGATTACTGTAAATTGTCCCTAGAATAGATTGAGAATATTGACTTGGTAGATATCCCAAAGGGTATGGAAGATGAAGGTGATATATTGAATCTAGTATATGAGAAGAATAATATTGTTGTGGGTGATCCCACAATAGTGGGTTACACTTTTTAGCCAAAATTAACATTGAACTACATTTTTTTAACTAAATCTTCACTTTCAAACACCTATAGTTGCTAAACCATGAGGAATTTAAAGATGATGCAAACTAGTGATTTGTGAAAGTTCGTTTTTAGATTCTAAATATATATTTTGTTTTGTAATCAAATAATATTTCTTTTTCTATCTCCTTTAATGACTACTTTTTAATAGTAAGCATAATTTTTAAAGAGTGATATTTATTATATGACAACTTTTTTTCTATGAAGGATAAAATTCTTTCTTTTTTGAATTTAGATTTGTAACTATGATATCTAGCTCCTTCATTTTGTTTCATAGTATTTTATTGAATATTTTTTTCTTAATAAAGTTTTGAAGTCAAACCAATTACAATTTATGCATAGGTTTACTATATAAAACAATTTTTTTTTGTATGTATTGAAATTCATTTTTTAGTTGGATCAAGGACATCAATGCCAAGAGTATAGATATTTTTTAGAATTTTTTTTGGTAATCTACTATTTTCCCACATGTGCAGAACAAAGAGCTTGATTTTCAGTGAAAACCTACATTCACAAGAAAAGAAAAATATATAATAATGAAATTACATATATTTAAAATTATACTTTTTGGGAAGATTATAATAAGGAATACATACAAAACATAAATTTTAACTAAATTCATTTGATCCCCTAGAAGGTAAATCAAAAGTGGTTTTCAATCAACATTTTAATAGGTGTAGAGGAGACTCCATTATAGGTATGATTTAAAACTAATGAGGTTCTATCCAAGGGGGTTTGATCTAAGGGGATTTTATCAAACTCTCTTCAATTAAAATCCTTTAGGAACTATTGGTGATGTCTTCTACATAGCAACAACTCAGATAGAATATGGAAATCCTATCTCTATTGAAAGGTAAATCTCTATTAGCAAACCTATGGAGATAATCCCAAGGTCTCTAATGTCAGGTCTTGACAATGCATAAATGACTTAGTGATAAATGTGAAAATGTTGGTAATCACAAAGGGGCCTTACTATAAGTGACTACTGAATCATTAAATCTATCAAATCTATCAATATGCTGATACCTTCAATCCTAAATCTAACTTGAGTAATAAAGAAATAGCAAAAGACAAAGGTTTTGAGAGACTTCTAAATTTAACAGTAACTCTAAGATTAACAATGCAAATGATAAAGCACTTGAAATAAACCAATCCCTCAAAAATTGATTTCAGCTTAACCTAGATAAATTTGTAATCTCACAGAAATAGTGAAATCTTCTAAGGTATTAAAATATTTAGATCATGAACATTCATCCAAAACAACCCTATTGCAATTGCAGTGAACAAATAATCACAATTGAACTAAGCACAATAAATATAAGGTCCAAGCTAACTTTGTAAAGCAACCAACAATTAGATGGATACAAAAAAGTATGGACTAGGGTTTGTTGCAAATAATTCAAGCATCAAACCATAAACACCATTGAATCATATCTAACATTAAATCTAACACATATATCAAATAAACTTAAGCAATTCCCAAAGATAGAATCACAAGAATCATCCCAAATAAAATTCAACACAAGAAAGGAACCAAATCACAATGTCTCCACTTGCATTAAATTACCCAAAGTGGCAACAATTCCAGTATTCTATGATAGCACCTGATTGTTTGAAAATAAGATTAACTCCTATCTCTAACTCTTGATATACTGCTTAATTTTATCTAAAGTAAAAACTATCTATCCCTTAGAAATGAGGCAAAATGCCATATTTATAGAAACCACAAGATATGTTGGACCAATTAGGGTTTACAATAATAAAATGGCCACAAACAAGTTGGCCAAGAGGAATTAAAAATATAAAAAGTGGGAATTAAATGCCAGTATTCCATCCAGGTCGGCCTAGGATCTCCAATAAAGCTCGGTCCAAGGCATTTGAAGGAAGAAGAGAAAAAATGGGGAAGCACAAATTTGAATGAGGCATTGCATTAACTACCTTCCCCTTTGTCCTTATTTCACTCCACCCTTTCATGAACCATCAAAAATATCTTGTCCAGGTCAGCCTAGGATCTCCAACAATGCTCAGTCCAATGCATGTGAAGGAAGAAGAGAAAAAATGGGGAAGCACAAATTCCAATGAGGCATTGCATTAACTGCCTTCCCCTTGGTCCTTATTTCACTCCACCCTATCATGAACCATCAAAAGTATCTTGTCCAGGTCAGCCATAGACGGCATAGGTAAAACCTTAACTCTCCTCTCAATGGACTTGATATCTTCTCTTGACTACTCCACCAATTTATCCCATTCTACCTTATTGGTTTGATATTTATCAATGACTGCAGTGTAGGTGGCCACATCATCCAACTGATGTTCAATGACTGGGTCCTCACTGGTTGGAGAATATACATATCACCACCATTTTCTCAAATTTTCCAAGCTCAAATGCTTTGGTGCAAACTTCTTTCTTACTGTCATGACCTCAAAGAAAGAAATGCATTTATTGTAGATCTCGGTTAGGGTATCTTCAATTTTCCTCCTCTACTTATACACCTTTAAAACTTTCTACCTTATTTACAAAGCCTCATACCATTCCCAAGGTTCTGCAACTCTAGAGGAAGGAATAATTCCATCACTCACCAAATTATCTTCAGTATACTCCATGATGGTCTTGGTTTTTTTGCAACAGGAGATCTTCCTTATCTTGAGCCAATACATCTTTCAACCAATTTATTGACCACATAACATCTCCACTATTTGAAAATATGTCTTCATTCTCTCTAGCTCCATTATGGTTTCCTATGGCAGAAAGCTCGCAACATATGATGAGGAGCTAATAGATTGCAAGGGCTTCATTAATTCCTACAAGTACTTTAATTTTTCATTCTCCTTCTTCAATTCTTCCTTGGTTTGCACCTCCTTCCTCAGCCTACCCAAGAACACCACACTAGATCCCTCATATTCTTCAATCTCTTGTTCCATGGAAGTAGGCCCTAGGTTGATAGTCTACACATTATAATCACTTCCAGTTACATCATCTCCATTCTTATTAGGAGCAGGAGTAGCAATGTGGACCACCCTGTTATTTGTTTGATCTCTCTCAATCTTAGAGATGACCTTGGCTTTCTTCTTTCCTTTACCTTTTCCTATATTTTCCAATATCTCATCCCAATTGGGAGGGGTGTCATCTACAATAATATTTTTACTCTTTAACTCCTTATCCAACCAGCCTACAATAGTAGATTTAGACTGTACTTTACTCTTCCCAACTTCATCCTGTTGATTCATAGGTATATCTTTGCTCAAATCTTGTTTCTTAGGTATCTTCTCAATTGTTTCTCCTTTTTCTTTATTAATCTCTTCTTCTTCATTCACTGGCAATGGAGTCCTAGCTGGTATTTCCTCTCTCTAAGGAGGTCTATCTTCTTCACTTCTAATAGGTGAATCGTCATATGCTACCAAGGGAGACTGTAACACCTTCTCCATTTCTGCCTCTGCACTATAGAGCTCCCCTTCTTGAAATTCTTCACCTTAAGTATTTTGGCTACTCTCTTCCTCTTTGGATTCACTTGGTTCATCATGAGCTTCATGAGGAGGAATAGCATCATGTTATTCTATAGCAAGAGTGACTAGAGGAACATCCTTTCTCAGTACACTATCCTTAGGAGAAAGAGTTCTTGATTTCCTTGTATATACCTATGTCCTTTCTCCTGAGCTCTCCACATTTATCACAGGTGGGCTAACTTCCTCCCCTACCTTGGAGCTTTCCTTTTCCTTTTGTGACAATCTCATCATTCTTCTTCCCTTGGTCACATGGACACTAACCTCCTTATCTTCCTTTTCAACCTCATCCTTTGCTAACTTCTTTGTTCTCAAAACATTTTTCCTTTTCTTTGCAATAGGATTTCTTTTCTTCTCTGCCTCTTGTACTTCCTCCACTTGAACATCATTAATATTTATTTTAAAAGGAGAGCTCACCTTCTCCTTTCCCTTAGGATCTTGCTTAGCTAACTCCTTAAAAGTGGAATGGGACTCCAAGTCTCCCATTAAATCATAGGTGCACTGCACACCTTCACTTTCCAGTTCCCACATTTTATGCTTGAGCCACAACTTGGTATATTTAATCATTGGATTCTTAAGTTGCTCTAACTCTATTTTATCTTCCTCCAGCCAGTCTATTTCTTGAACTGATTTATCCTTCATAGCTTCATAGTCATGGCCCTGAATCAAATCTCCATCATCTTCAACTTGATCCGGAATGGCCTTCACATTATATAGCCTGACTAAGTTAACAAGTAGCTTGGAAAAAGTCTTCCTTCTGATCTCAAATTCATCACTATAATTGGCCTAGTAATCCTCTATATCATCTTTGTGTTTGTATTCTCTGCTAGCCTTCTTTTGTGCTTCGCTAGTCCTATTAAACCTAGATCTCTTGGAATGAAAGGATAGCCCAAGGGTTCTCATTTCTTCTTTAGAAGCATAGGAAAAATTAATATAAGGGCATGCCTCACCAATGCCTATCCTCAAAGGAAAGTCTCCACCAAATCCAGTCTTATGCTTATCCTTCTTCACAACTGCATGAAAATCACATATTTTCTTGGTGACCTCTAGAAGTACAATGTGATATGTGGGATAACTAGGAAGTTTGTATGGATCCCTCTAACAACATCTATCCTTACATATGAAAAGGTGGGAAAATATATGAACCAAGCCCCATACCTTTTGATTATTTCTTTGGCATTGTCAAATATCCTCACATGCTCTACACCTTGGAGCAACCTAGTGATGTACATGGTGAATGCATCATTCACCCTCCTATAGCTTTAATTACCCAGGTGTAGTTATGCATAAACCTCAAAGATTACCTCCTACCCAAACACACCCCTCGTACTTAGTCTTTTGTATGGATGAAATCTTGCAAGTGCATAAACCAAGTAGGAGTTCATTGTGAAGGTCTTTGTATGCAAGACATTGTACATTTCTTCATGAATCATGGCACTTATAATGTCTTCCCAATGATAATTGGAATTCTACTCCATACTCACAATGACATGGAACATCCAATTCTCAAACACATCGACACTCTTCAACCCTACCACCCTATTGAGAATGGTGATAACATCATAGTACTCCTTAAATTTGGCTTTGAATAGCTACTTGGGTAACTTGGAAAAGTGGGACTTAGGCTTCTCCAACTAGGAATTGATGACCTACTAGGACTTGATGGTATCTTCCTCATAGAACTTCTTTTCCATATCCATATCAAAATCCACCACATGAGATCTATCAGGCATGTCGAAATTTTGAGCTATAGATACAAGATTTATATTTTCCACAATTCTCCCTTGGGGACCAACTATCCTCTGTGTACCTTTGTCATAGTGTCTAGCACACTTGAGCACTAATTCATAACATATACTATAGGAGGGAATCTAGCTACATGTGCCAACCTTGACTCCAACATTCTTCTAGCCAGTAAAGGAAGGTTTTGTGCTACCATCCTATTCTTGAACTCTTCATAATCCCACAATCCAACGTTTGTATTAGTTACCTCTGACCATATGTAAGTAAGCTTACTCTTAGGAATTCTACTCTTGATATCCATCTTGATTCTTTCTACCTCAGAAATAGAAGACCCCTCTGCACTTAGATCTATCACTCTACCCTTGGTTCCACTTGTCACTGCCTTACTTGATTCAGCCTACATCCAACAAAGAAACCATAATAAAGATCACATGAAACCCAAGTTAACTAATAAAAAATGGAATATTCTACCTCAATGCAAGTCCCGAGATAAACAAAATAATTTAAAAGCACATAAAATGAATCATATCAAAGTTTGGGATTTCAGTCTTCTTGTGGAATCTAGGCCAAAGAGGAATTTCAAAAAATTCACGACTAGACATATTTTAGCGAAATAAACACAAAAGCATCCAATAATAATTTAATCAATTGCCATTAACAAAGAAACATCATGGTGCATCTTTAAATAGTTCATATTGATCATACAATTCATAATCATCAGCTAATAAATCATGCTATCTCCTAGTTCTTCATTTTCAACAAAGTTTTAGAGAATTTTTCCCAAGATAGATTTCCATGAAAATAGCAATATCTTATGAATTCTGGAAAAATGAAGGAACAAAGGAGATTTCAAGAAAATATAGAGGAAACAAAAATCTGTGAAATAGGTACAACTCTGGATCATCACACATTTCGAGAAAACAAATAGAAAATGGAAAATCAAGAAAATCTGCTAGTGAAGGAAAATCCAGAAGTTGAAGGAAAACCTAAATTTTTGGATATCAACATTTTCTCGTGACTTCACTCAAATTGATTGAACGATCACTAATTTGAGGATCTTGGGCTTGAAGCTTGCTTGATTTGAACCTTCTACAGATCATTTTTCGATTTGAGGCTCATCCTAGAGTAAATCAAAAGGAAATGGTGATTCCCTAAACTCGAAACCCTAAAATTCTGCCATGAAAGCACAGGACAAGCTCGGGCTTAGCTTACTCGATAGCTAGGTTTTCAAAAGGTTCCTTATGGCATACACAAGAAAGGTGCCTCATAATAAAATAAAATAAACAAGCTTGAAACTCTCTTGGGAATCATTAATCTAACAAAACTGAGCAAACCTAGCTTCAAATGTTCAATGCCCCAAACATATAGAAAATCAGACTCCAAGCACATTCAGGATGCCAAAGAATTACTCACATTCAACTATCAAAACCAAGGAAATGAAAACATACCATCGATGAAGTGAGACTCATTTACAACAATGACAGATAACACTCTTTAGCACCCTAGCAAACAACAGATGACACCCAGAAAAATACCACCAAATCCATAAATTTGTGAATTCAATCACCAAATCAAGCCAAGCACACAAGATCAAGCACTCAAAATCAATAGAGAGAAAATTATGATAAAGCATAATGGCATAAAACTCCCCAAAAATAATTTAATACTCACCGCAGAAATCATACAAGTGAACATTAATGCAGTTGACAAGACATGCATGACCAAAACTTGGGAACCCAACTAGGAGTTGGAATTTTAGAGAAATCTAGTCACAACGGAATTTTGCGAAGAACCAAAATCTCTAAATCATAGTGTAAAGCAGCTGCCATTGGGTTTTCAAGGAAACCAAGGAATTTCGTTAGGAGTGGATTTTCCCGAAAAAGAGCCAAAAACCCGAAATGAGTTTAGAACATTAGATTTTCAAAGTGCTTCCTAGAAGGGGGCATTTACATGAATAAGATAATCATTCAAGCACACATTAAGGCAACAAAACCTCCAAAATCCAAGGGCCAAAACACCAAAAATGGAGGCAAAAGAGGGTCCATGCTTTCAACGGGGCATGTGTGCAAAAATTTGCACAACTAGAACCTTTCAAGGCTTAAATCATTATATTTTCTAAAAATATGTGATTTTAGCAAAAATTAGGATGTCCCAAAAAGTGTAACCCATTATTGTGGTAACACCCTTGTAAGTCCTCTCCCTCCAATCCAATGGTCCCAAAAGAAGGTAACTTCTATTAGGGAAATAGTTCACCCTATCCTTGCAAATACTAATGTTGTGTTGCAACAAAATGGGATAAGGTTGAAGCACTTTGACACTAGATTTAATAGAGAGGATCCTAAAGGATAGAATAGAAAGAGAATAGAGTGGAGGATGAGGAATAAGGTTGATGCACCCACTACTAGAAAAACTCCTAAAATTAAATTCAAGGTAGGAAAAAGTTAAAGTAAGACTACAAAAGGACCATCACCTGTTCCGGAAGAGGTTCTAGTACAAGAAGAAAAGCAAGCAGAGGAGGAACTCAATGAAGAAGTAGAGGAGTCTCCACGAGGATGTTCCTAAAAAATCTCATGTTTCATCTTCCCCAATCATCACTACCACATTCACCCCTACTCCTCCTATTGTTACTATCAAGCAGCCTTTTCCATCTATCACCATTACTTCTACTACTACAATTGTATCTGATGTTACTATTTATTTTACACCTTCTATTTCAATTCATTCAATTTATTCATCCCCAACATCAGGATCCATTTTTGATAGCCCTGGGAATGAATTTAAGAATATGTTTGGTTCACCTTCCATTATTCCAAGTTTGTCTTCTCCTTCCTTTGATGTAACTTCACATTCAGATTTGGATAAAGTTTATGTGAGAGTTTATGCAAAATATTACAAGTGGGGGAATTCTTGAAGCAATTTTGACTAACACCCCACCACTTGTTACAACTACATTTGTTCCTACAATCCCTTCTACTCTGGCAATGACTACAGAACTTGAAGGGAGTTCTTCTTCTCTTCCACCTTGGTTATAGAGCTAGACACCTAAAAGAAAGAAGCAAGTCATCTCCCTGGACTACTTTTACTTTGGAAAATTGGTGGCCATAAAGAAAAAATTGCAAAATAATCCAAAGACTCTTTCTAGACTATTGGTGGATAAAGCAAGATGCAAGTATGCAAAAGTGGTACAACCTCTTCCTAATAATTCTATTAAGGAAGTTGATATTTCTAAGTATTCCATTTCAAGGGTTGAGTTGGGAAAAATAACTCATGAAAGCAACAAAGAATATGCACTTTCAACATTGAATTATCTTATTGAAAATTTTGATCAGGTAAATAAGGTCAAAGATCATTACAAGGCCAAAGTTGAGTAGTTAACTTTAGTACTCTAGAAGATTACCCAATCTTTAGATTCAATAGAGTCTATACCCATGAGTGTTGAAAATTGACTTATTCGGAAGGTTGAAAAGGTACATTCAAGGGGCAAGGTATTTGGTGAGTTTCTTCATAGGATGATAGCACAAGGGACTCAACTTATGGGATCTTCTATGGAAAGAATGGAGAATATGGAAAATGTCAGATCAAAGTTGGATAAAACTATTGATATGTTTTCCTAAGGGCAACAAGAAATAGAGCCTAATCTAGAAGCTTGGATTAAAATGAATGAATTAAAGACATATTAGTAGATATTGGGATAATTCCCAATAGAGATGTTTTTTGAGGTGAAGGAAACAATGAGACATACAATACATGTCATCAAAGGTTTGATAAAGATTTGCAAGAAACTTGGGAAGTTAGTGAAGATAATGATTTAAATCGTGTCAAAAAAATAGAGGAGTTTCCTTACAAGTTACTTGATGACAATAAGAAAATCCTACCCTCTGAAGAAGTTACCTAGGAGTTCACATCCATGATCCAAAAGGAATTTGAATATCAATCCTTCTCAGTGGCTTCGATGGAAAAATTTATAGACATTCAACTCACCCTAGATAATCTTAATGTATTTGTGGAAATGCATTGGAAAGATTGCAACACCATAAAGAACTCAATAAAAAGGTTATTTATATCTCCAAGAATGCTTCAAGTCTCGATAATGGATAATTTTAGGTGATCTTAAAGAAATATGAGGAATTTTTTGGGAAAGACGGTGGAGAATGATGTACATGTCTTTCCTATACTTGCTTTATTTTTCAAAAAAAATTCTTATGTAATTAGTTTTCAACATTTTACATTTCTTTTATCAATATGTAATTATATGTAAAAATAGCATGAGTCCTAAATCAAATCAAAATATGTTGTTGAATAAGTAAAATTATTATTGCTTTCCCCGATTAACTCTCAACTATCCTCTATATATATGATGGATTTTCTTTGTATTATGGACCTTTTGGTCTTTTGAAGTGAAGTGCTGCCCATTTGAGAAGCATTCTTGAATCTTTTTTTTGAATGTGCATATCAAAAATTAATCAATAAAAGAGGTGAATTTGCATCCAACCTTTGTTTTGGATCATATTAGTTATGTGTGAAATTGTTCTTAAATCTTCATTATTACATTATTTTGCAATTGGTTAGTAAAGTGGTTTGATATCAAATTTTTGGAAGGGAATTAAGATATAATATTTATAGTCTTTGTGTTGCCTTATTGCATTTGGAGCTTATATGTTTGCATGATAACTTGGTTGATAACACAGAGGCTTTGAGTTGTGGTTATTGGTTATGTTTGTGTGGATCTCTTGGTGATGTATGTTGGAGTCTTTGAGATTCAGTGTGCCTTACTTGTTATCTTTTGTAATTATTGTTGGAAATAGAAAAATTCTTTGAGCTTTCGTTGGTTTTCAAGCTACGAATATTACTAGTATCTTTATTGATTACTCTTACATTTAATCGAGTTGGATATTGGTAATTACTACTCTAGATAATACTTTGAAGTGGATTATTTTTCATAATAGTATTGTTGTAAGAGAGAAAAATATTTTCTAAAAAAAGAGAGAAGGATGAATGTAACACCCAATGGATAGATTTAGTATGTATAATCTAAGTTTGTTATTTGTCTAGAGAGCAGTAAAAAGGGAACCTCCCCTTTTTCAGAGGAGAGATTAATTTTTCATCATAGTTGTGGTTGAAATTATCATTTTGTAATTGTTAAAGAAATTACAAAATATTCACCCAATAGAACCACAAGATCCCATGCATGAGTTTGTGGCTAAGTTCAATAAGTTGAAAACTAGAATTCCAGTTGTTTCTCAAACTACAATTGAAAATTTGAAGTGTTTCTTCATCAATACATAGTTTCCTAAGGTAAGTTTTCTTTTATGAAGAGCAGGCCCAACCACTCTTGTAGTAGCTCAAAGTTTAGCTACTAAAGTATAGGATTATCTTATCCTTGCAAGAAAAATAAGGATCCAAATAGGTCTAAAGGATAGTCCTCATCAACCCCTCGTTCTACTAGCACCATGGATCCTATGGTGAAAAAGCTAGCTAATGAATTGTTGTCTCTCAAGAAGAAAATTTATCAAGGTTCATTTATTCTCTCCTACAAGGAAATTCCAAGGAGAATATACCCAAATGCTTCCAATTATCCTAACAATATTGGAAGTAATCAAAATCAAAATGGACTTCCCCCACCTCAAGGAAGGCTCATGTTGGAGGCACCACCTATAAATGCAGTATTGGGTTATTATGAATCTAAACAAGATAATCTCCTAAAATTAGAATTTCTTAGAATATGGTGTTGATCCTTTCCCAAAGGAGGAAGTGGAGATAGCTGGAAACTCAAACATTGGGTTTATAATCTATGAAGAAGGGGCTAACCAAGAAGAAGAGACATATGGCGAGGCTTATGTTGGTTTCACCCACTCACAAAATCAATTGAATAATCAACAAGATGTTGATGGAAACTAGTCAAAGGATCATCCACATCTATAAATCATTATTTCTATAAGGAGGACTTCTTTGCCAATTCAAGCAAAGGATATAGCAAGAAATAAACAAGTACACACAATCCTCCTTATTTTTTACCTAGAACTAGTGCACCAAATTCAAAACCCAAAAATGAAAATCCCTCTTCTTTAGTGAATCCTTACCAAGCTTTTGATATTATTGATCACACTAAGAAGAATAAAATCCAAATGTCTAAGGTTGAGTATCTCCAAACTAACCCTAACTAATTTGATAGACTGGCCAAGTTTGTCAAAAACAAAGGAACTTACCCTAGTCAAGATTCTTCCCAAAATGAACTTGTTGCTCCTAAACAAAATCCTACATAAAGTAATCATGTTGTAAATCCCTCATCTGTTCTTGGGAAAATAGATCCTTTCAATATTTCCTTACTAGTCAATGGTCATAAACTCAATAACTTGGTCATTGATTTAGGTGCTTCTGGCAATGTGATTTCATTCAAAGTAGCTAATACTTTGGGATTAAATTTGATGAATAATTTTGGTTAGTGCTTTGTTGCAAGGTGTGACCCTTGGCCTTCCTTGCAGCACTAGTGCTTGGGTTTGTGACATGGTCTAACCACCTCTTGTGGTTCTTAACTGAAGCTTGTATCAAGAATTGACAAGTCAATCTTTTGGTGCAATGGAAAGTACAACAATTGGTATCAAAGCTAGTCACATATTCAAAACCCATGCTTGTGTTGGGGGGATTGTTGCAAGGTGTGACCCTTGGTCTTCCTTACAGAACTAGCACTTAGGTTTGTGACATGGTCTAACCACCTCCTATGGTTCTTAACTGAATCTTGCATCAAGGATCGATAGGTCAATATTTTGGTGCAATGGAAAGTCCAACATGCTTTTCTATGGAAAAAAGAAAGTTCCCCTCAAAGGGAAAATTAAAGATGCACATTTTGCATTTTTTCCTTTTCCTGATAAGAAGATTAAGATGGTGGTTCTTGTAGTTGATGTCCTAGCAACATATGGAATATTGTTGGGATAGAATTTTTGCAAGGATTTTGGTGGTGAGATCAACATGGATTGTTCTAAGGCCAAAATACATATTAAAGGTGTTATGTAGAATCCTCATCCAAAAAGGAAAGCTAAGTTTACTATGAAAAAATTTGATGATCCAAGAGATCAAATTATTTTTGAGTCCTCTAAAATGGGAACCTATTTCTTAATGATGGATTAAGTTTCTAATTCTTCAAACAATGGTTCAAGTGAAAATCAAGTGACTAATGATTCTTGCTCTTCAAGAAAAGAAATTCTAGATGTTGAAACTATCAATGTAGGAAGTTCAAATGACATTTAAACTTTGGATTTTGATCACGGTTATTCTTCCACTAGATATAGAGAAGGGATAGTTCTTATATCCCTAGAAGTAAAAATATTCCCCTTTTCTTTCAAGTTGTGATTTGACTACACTAACAATACTATTGAATATGAGGCCTTTCTTTTAGGAATAAATTTTGCACAAATGAAAGGAATCGAGAATCTTCATGTGCAAGGTGATGTTGAATTAGTTGTTAGTCAAGTAATAAATCTTTATTATACAAATAATAAAAGGATGAGGCATTACCACAATCTTGTTTTGGATTGTATTGAATATTTTGATGCTTTTTACATATCCAAAGTTCCAAGGGAATACAATAATAGGGTAGATTCTTTGGTCATATCAACCACTCTCATGATTCCTCATAAAGATTTCCAAGGAACTAAGTATACCATTGAGTTTGTTTTCCAACTTAGTGTTCCTAGTAATTTCAGCCATTGGAAAATATTTAATGATGATAATGAAATTATCACATTTCTAGAGAAAGAAAAATAAGCAAACTATATTTTGAAGGGAGTGACTTCACTCCTTGAGAATCAATCTTTAAGGTTGATCATGAAACTGATGAGGAGATCCCACAATTCAAAGGTAATAAAATTCCCAAAGGTTTGTTATCTCTTGAATTTTTTTTTTGATAAGTATGATCACTATGTTAAGAAGTAGCAACAATCCAGATCATATTCATCAACATAGGTTGAACAAATAAATTTGGAGGTGAAAGATGATCCCAAAATGGTGAATATTAGGGAATGTTGCACATTGGAGGAAAAGAAAAAGTTTGCAAAACTTTTGTGGTAGTACAAGGATGTTCTTGCCTATTCATATGATGACTTGAAGTCTTTTCATCCAAGATAATTCCATTCATGAGATTCCTCCCAAGTCAAGTTCTATGCCTCATAAGAAAAAACAAAGGTAGTACAACCCAAAAATCTTAGGTATCATTCATGCTAAAATCCAAAAAATGTTGAATGCTAGAACTATTTTCCTATCCATTATTCAACATGGATAGCTAAAATTGTTCATGTAGACACCTAAATTTGGACACTTAATTTATCCAAATTTATTCATTTTCATCTAAACATCCCCTTATCTGCATTAATTAAGTAGTATCACTATTATTTAATTAATACCTCTAAAGTTTCTTCTAATCCCTAAGGTCTCTAGTTACATAATTAAATACCTTCCCCCTTTCATCAAATGAATTAAATAAATATAAAATTTATTTAATTTCTCATATGTCACATCCTCCATCATTTTTATCTAATCCTAATCCATTTTCTAATTCTATCATTAGAGATGTGCACATGCCTAATCCTTGATTAGGATGTGTCAAGTGAAGCCACATAAGTGGTTTACACTTTTGAAGAGGAAGGAAATTTGAGAAAAAATGACCCCATGGCAAAAAAAATTGGTTTTAGGGGTTCGCATGAACCTACATGTTCGACCGAACCATAAAGGGGTTCGACCGAACTAGGGTTCGAGCGAACCCATTAACTATTGGGCCCACATTTCCCTAAAAACAAAAGTGTGCATATTAGGGGGGGTTCGCATGAACCAGGGTTCGAATGAACCCTGGTTTGCTAGAACCCCTGGGGGTTTGCTAGAACCCCCCTGGTTCTAGTGAACCCCCTTTTTCCCTAATTTTTTAATTTGTACACACAAAAAACCTAAAATTTTACGCTTTCAAGCTCTGGTTGGGGATGAAAATAAGGGAATATTTAGAAACCAAACTTGGAATTGAGTAACCTTCAAACGAGCTATCCAATGAATATAATTTTAGTATGTTTTGTTTTATTATCTATCTATTTTTTAAGTTTTATTAAATATAGGTTTTTCATCGAAAACAAAAATCTTTGTTCTGCACAAGTGGAAAAATAGAAGATTATAAAAAAAAAATTTAAAATATGAGTGCACCAGATATTTAAGTCCTTGATCCAACAAAAAAAAAAGAGAATTTGATACATACAATTAAAAGTTATGGGTCGCGCTAGGTCTGGAATTGTCATTTGATTGACTTTGAAACTAAATTAAAGAAAAAATATTCAATAAAAACTATCTAACCAAGTGGAAGCACTAGATATCGGGTTAGAATCTAAATTTGAAAGAATTGGAATTTTATCCTTCATGGAAAAAAAGTTATGCATTATACATTGTGCGTCACTTTTTTAAAATGATGTTTTATGAAAACCAATTTTGTGGGAGATGGAAAAGAAGTGCAATCTGATTCCAAAAATTGAAAAAAATATTTTTAGAATCTAAGACAAAATGTGACAAGACTCTAGTTTACATCATCTTCAAATTCCTTATTTAATAGTATAGGTGCTGAGATGTAGAGATTGTGTTAAAAAAAATATATCGGTGTCGATTAGGCCAAAAGTGTAAACCACTATTGTGGGATCACCTGTCACATCCTCAAATTTTTCAAGTTGGCCCCTAATCTCTCTTAGCAACCTAACCCCCCCCCCCCCTTATCCTTCATTAACTAGCCTAATCAACCTCTCAAGGAATTTTTAATTTTTTTATCCTTCTGAGGAATATTAAATTCCTTTTTCTATTCCCCATGTGATCTCTAACTTGTCATATAAAGTCACATGTGGACTCTTCCCCATGTGATCTTTGACTTGTCACATCAAGTAACATGTGACAAGTACTTACCTTTTTAGGAACCTTGTCTTATCCAAGGTACTTTCTACCTCTCCCTTTGGAGCCTTGTCTTATCCACAATATTCCCCAATCATGTGAATTTTAAATTCATTTTGTATTCCTCCAAGGAATCTTCTCATCTCCCAATATACTTTTAAGGTACATGTCCTTCATCCACATCATGTACCCTCCTTACACCTCATTTACATATCATCACATCCTTAGCCACTTCACATGCCACATGTCAAGATGTGAGGGCTTGTGAGTCCTCAACTCACCATAGTCCTACATCTTGCTCCTGTTGGCTTAATTTGAACTATTGAATTCTCTATAGAATTAAGCTTCCTCTATAAATACCCCCTCTTTTCTCTCATTTAAAGAGGGGAGATCATTGTGCTAACCAAACTCTTGCAAAAATTTCACTTGAGCCATACTTAGCTAGAATTCCTATTTCCTTACACACAACATGGCATTCCCATCTATTTTCCATCCATATTGCATCTTATTCATACATATTTTTCCATCAAGAGGAGCATATATAACATCAATAATTGAAGGGCCAACCAAAGGAGCAACTTAACAAGGTATTACCATTCTATTTATTTTGTTAGGTTTAACTTTTAGCCCAATCTTGAGGTGTTAGCTGTTTAGGTGGTTTCTTGCATGTTTTGTGTGGCTGCTTATTTTTGACAGCCCACTTACTCCTAATCACATTTATGGCATGCTCGGTGGGAATAAAACCCACAATCACCTGATTAGGGTCAGACTTGACCTTGGACAGCAGACTTGCCCTTAGATAGGCTTCCTAGACCCTAAAACAACCATTTTTGCTTGCTTTTTTATTGTTTGTCTTCATTTTTTATCGTTTTAAGTCATTTTCACCTGTTCTTCCTTGGAGGGCTAGACCTTCCCTATTAGGAGTGGACTTGACCTTGGAGGGGTGGACTTTCCCTTGGATAGACTTCCTGAACCCTAAAATAGTCATTTTTGCTTGCTTTTTCGGCTATTTTATCTTTATTTTTCATCATTTTTAGTCATTTTCACCTGTTCTTCTTTTGAGGGGTGTACCTACCCTAGTAGTTGTGGAATTGACCTTGTATGGGTGTACTTTTCCTTGGATAGACTTCTCGGACCCTAAAATAGTCATTTTTTATTGCTTTTTTAGCTATTTTGTCTTTGTTTTTCATCATTTTCAATCGTTTTCGCTCATTCTTATTTGGAGGGGAAAATCTACCCTAGTAGGGGAAGACTTGACCTCCAGGGGTGGACTTGACCTTTAGAAAACTTTTTTGGTCCTCTATTTGGTCATTCCAGGTGTCATTTCTTCATTTTGATTGACTATTTTCCTATTCCAAGTGATTGTTCATTCATTCTAATCATTTGTTCACTTGTTTTGATTAAGCATCCATCTATTGTGAATCTCCTATCATTTCAAGCTATTATTCATCCATTCTGATCAATCATTTACTTATTCCAAGTACTTTTTCATCTATTCTGAGCACTCATTCACTCATTTTGAGCTTCCATCTCCTCATTTTGAGAATTTTTCATCCATTTTTAGTAGTATTTTTCTCATTTTGAGTAGTTGTTCATCCATTCCAAACATTTTTTCTCATTTCAAACTCTCGTTCACCCCTTTTCAATCACTCATTCACTCATTTCAAGTAAACATTCATCCATTTCAAACCTTCTTCTATCATGTTAATCTCTCATTCACTCATTCTAAGTAAATGTTCACTTGTTTTGAGCCTTTGTCTCTCCATTCTAAGATTCGTTCATCTATTCCAATCATTTTTTCACTTGTTTTGAGTAAACATTCACTCATTTCAAGCCTTCGTCTCTCCATTTTGAGAGTCTTTCTTCCATTCTAATCATTTTTTCACTCATTCTGAGTTAACATTCATTCATTCTGATCTTTTATCTCCTCATTTTAAGAGTCATTCATTCATTCTTAGTAGTGGTTTACTTGTTTTGAGTAGTTGTTCATCCTACTCGATAATTTTTTTTACTCGTTCTAAGTAATCTTTCATCTATTTTGAACCTCCTTCTCTCATTTTCAGTAATCATTTGTCCATTTCTATCATCTATTTCATCATCTTCCCCATCTAAATCCCCTAAAATTTGTTCCAAGTCATTATCCGAATTGACCTAAGTGTCTGAATTCATTGTTATTATTAACATCTTCTTAGGATTGTCATCCATCCTGAGTTAATCATCATCATCAACCCAATCAATAGACTTTTAATCTCAAGGTGGATTCAGTGTCATAATCATCCAATTATCCTTTAATCTAATCAATCAATATCCTAAGTCACCTAGGGTAATCTCTGAATGGTTTTTTCCAATCCCTTTCATCATCCTATCCAATCTATCATTCAATCTTATCAATCATCAATTGATCTTCTTCAATCAAATCTAATTGCATCCTTATCTAATCACCTTACCCAATCAATCTACTTCCATCTAAAATTAGATTTAGGGTCGAGGTCATCCTTTGGTAATCAAATTTGATCATCAAAATCAATCCCATTGCACCATCTGATCATCCTAATTTGAGCTTTAATCCAATCTTCATCTAAGCTTGACCTAAATCTGAATTTGATCTTTAGTCTATTTCCAACCAAAATATTTTTTCCATTATCTTTATCCTTTCATCATCATGAATCCTTATCCTCCATCAATAGTAGTTAAGGGAAACCCTAATTATGTCAAAAATGATAACAAAAGTCTTGTTGATCAAGAGGTATACGACATGGATCCCCTTGATGCTATCATTTCTAGTAAGCTTTCTCCACTCGATTTCCAAAATCCAACTACTCCTTTGAGCTATCCCATTATGTCTTCACCCATGCCTAATCATGTTCCTTATGCTACCTTTGACAAGGGATATATAGTACCTTCCCTATCTACATATTTGTCATATCCTTCATCTACATCATCCTCTTATCCTAATCTATCATCTCATTATTCCTATCACAATCCCCCATCCATGTCCCCTTATCATAATCCTCCTTACTATTTTGCTCATCCTAATTCAACATCCACACCTTTTTATCTTAATCCTACACCCCCATCAACCTATCCTAATCCAACTTCCACATCTTCTTATCCTAATCTATCATCCACTTCTCCATATCTCAATCCATCTTCCCATCCTAATCCACTATCCCAATAGCCTTACTACAATCCTAATTCACCATTCCAATATCCTTACCTTAACCCTCCCTCCAATCCTAATCCTCCATCTACTCCTAGTCCTCCATCCAATCTTGTTCCTAAATCTAATCCCAATCCACCAATTCATATCCCTAATCCCCTACCAATCCCTAATCCTTCATCCATTCCTACCTCGCCATATAAACCTAAAGTATGCAAGTTCCTCTCTCCATAAATTCTCCAAGGACTTATAACAATGAAGACATTCCCCACTCCACACATTGAAGTAGTGGACTCATGTAGTCCCAATCCATCATCCACAGTCGCTACCGATGAGACCCTTCTCCATACCACACTTATCATTGATGTTTCCACCCCTAACACCACTCAAAAAATTGAGATCCTCACATCCACTGAATCCAATAAGCCCCCTTCTCCTACTCTAAGAGCCACTAAACCCATCAACAACACACAAGTCCAAGCCACTCTTCCCACTCCTAGTGATGACACACAAGTCCCATCAATTCCTCCCACTCCTAGTATTATCAAAATCCATTCCCTTGAGCTTCATGAATCCTTTGTCCTCCCATCTCCCCCACTTGTGGAGTCCATCCAATATTTCACCATTATCATTCCTTCCACGCATGATGATTCATGCCAATATCTTGATCCAAAGCATGCCATATCCCCTCCTCCACATCAAGATCCTATCATCCCATCTAGACCATATCAAGAGCATAGTATCCCATCTATTCCATCCCACAATCCCCTTATCACTCATGATTCCAACACTTCATCTCATGAGCCCTTATCTCCATCTCCATCGCATGAGCCCTTATCACCTACTAACACAAATCTAGATCCTATCATGTCACCTAATCCCTCTCTTGATCCCTTACCACTCCCTTGTCCCAATCAAGATGTTGCTATCCCACCATCTCCATCTCTTGATCCTACACCTACTACCCCCACACCACTTGTATATCCCCTTGTACCCTCACATTCTTCCATGGTGGTCTCCTTGTAGAAGAAAAATAAAGCATATACACCACCTATCCTACCCCACCTAATAATGAACTTGCATCATTCTTCCAAAATAACAAGAATCATGTCATGGTTTGAATGATTAAGAAAATGAAATATCAAGGAAAAGGTATAGGCCTTCATGAGCAAGGTATTTTAGAGCCCATCCAAGTCAAAGAACAAATCTGCATGCAAGATCTTGGACCTATTTCCCAAGACTCGCAATCTAAAGATGTTGGTACAACATCTAGACATCCTTAATGAGCCTTTTCCAAAATAAATATTGGCTCTTCCCATTGCTCTACTAGATCATATGCTACCATCCCTCCTCCTCTATCGTATCACCTCAAAACAACCATCCACATTCCTCCTTCATCCACTCCATCCATTTTGGGTCATTATGTTCATCCCTCTACCATCTCCCATCCTCCATCTACTTTTTCCATGTTTTCTCTAGGTCCTACACCTATTTTGGGCCCCTATACCCTAAAATCACCTCCTCCATCTCATCCTTTTATCCATCCATCACTTATCCATGTCGGCCATCACAAACATCCCACTCTCATGTCCTCTAATCAGAATCAACAAAGGCACATGCCTACACATCCTTCATCTATATGTAATCCTTATAATCCTACCTCCATCGCTCCACATCATCCATCTCCTCAAACCCATCCCATTGCTAGTAAAATCACTTTGAATGCCAAAGAAAAAGTGCCTAAATCTAAAGATCCAAATGAACCTAAAGCTCCTCATGTCCCTACTAAAAGATATGTTGAAGAAAAGAAAAATAAAACCCAAACTCAAAATCAAATCCATAGCCTGCAAAGGTCCACCAAAGAAAAGATCAAAACCATGTGGTTCCCAAAGAAAAAAGATGCAATTCCTTCAAATGAAAAATTTGTAACAACATCCAATATTGCTAATCCAAAAGCTAATCATTTTCATCCACCCCTTCCTAAATTTGTTTTGGGTCCCTATGTCCCAAAATTCACTATTCCATCTCCTCCATTATCCCCACATTCTCCATCTATTAATCCTCTTATCTTTTCACATCCGCCACCACATGTTCCAATGTTGGTCTTGAACACATCTCCCCAACACATATCCACCCCATCTTTCCATCCATACACTTTCCAACATCCCATCCATTATCCCACATATCTCCCCTCTTAAATCCCTCTAATTCATCATCTTGCATAATCCATTTATCCTAATATGGTTGTACCAATATCCAATAGTCACTTCACACATGGACTCTTAATCCTTCATATGGAATTTGATGCTTGAGTTCTTCATCCATCTCTTTATCAAATGTATTCCACATCCACCCATCCATGTCCCTATCCTTATCCATCTTCATCTGCATTCTATCAAAAAAGTCAAGAAAATCTAAAGAAATTAAAAAACAAAAAGTAAAAAAAAAAAAAAGTAAAGAGAAATAATTCGTCTAATGGTGAAAATTTGACAAATAAGCACCTTGGATAAGTACCATAATGAAACCCTGGCAAACAAGCATCATGCATAAATCCCCATCTATCTTTTTTCACACTTGGGGGCAGCTTCATAATATGCATCCCCTCCATCCGCTATGCTTCCTGCTACACACACATCTTCCTGCTATACATCCCCTACATCATTTTCCTCTATCCCACCTATCTTATGCAGCCTACAATCATATCCCATTTATCTCATGTCCCTCCATCCTTCTTGTGATCTTGATCAAAAATAGGGGCACCTACCTATGCATGCTTTGAACACCTCTTGGTATACATTCCCTTCATCCAAACTCCATTGTATTCCTTAGTCACCCATCCTATCCTCCTCTAGTTATCTCCTTTATCCTCCCATCCAATCACCTTCCATCCCTCATGACTCATGACACATGACATATTTAGAGTGGGGGCACTTATCTCCCTTTACAACATAGTCCTTGGAGACATCATCCATCATAACAATCTCTTCCATCTACCCATCATTATCTTCATTCGAACAATCCCCTCCCTCTCCCCATTCTTATCTTCCTATCCATCATAGAAATTATTTCCCTCTCCTCATCCTTATCTTCCTATCCTTCCATCATAACATCCCTTTTCATCTATCCATTTGGGAACCTTTTCCTCATCCAAATTCTTATCTTCCTATCCATCTATCCCAACACCCCTTTAATCTCCCTATTCTTATCTCCTTACCAATCCAAACAATCCTTTTCCTCCCCCCATCCTTATCTATTTATCCATTTACCTCTATCCTCATCCCATCTCATAATCCCTTGTCATTGGTATCTAGCTACAGGCTTTTTTCCATGCAATCCAATGCCATCTATCTCATCATCATCACTTATTCTTCTTTTGCAAATCTTTCCAATCCCTTGTCAACTCTCATCACTCATCTATCTATCGTACCATCCTCCCAATTCATTTTTTGATGCTTTGGATAGCTATCCCATTTCCAAGCTTTGTGTGATCACCATCATCCTATCCACTAGGTCAGTCTTATCTTATCATATCAGTCCCATCATTTTATCACCTTATCCAGGGTCATCTCATCATCCTTTATCCATCGTTTGTCTTTGGCCTTTTGTCGAACTACATTTCCCCTGTGCTTTCACATAGGCAAGGTCAATCATTTGATCTTCCCCCAGGGCTTATTTTTCATCCATCATCAATCTTCATCATCCTCTTTTCACTTTTATCCATGGTCATTCATCAGCCTTTTATCAAACTACGAGGGCTCTATGCTTTCACGTAGGTAAGGCTAATCTTTGATCGGCCCCTAAGCCCCTAGGTCTTTAGGGTGTCATCTATTTTGTATCTCATTTTCCTTGTGTCATGTCATCAAGCCATGCCCTTATCTAGCTAGTTCTTAACAAATGAAATCCACTAGTATCATAAAATCCAATTGGTTTTAAGTATCCTGTGTCATATCGATCTTTTATTTTCATATCCATCATCAGTCTCAATAGGATGTATCATTCCTAACAGACCTCATCAACCCCATCCATCCTATTGATCCTATGGAAGAGGACATTTGAAATTGATCTTTTTATGCTTTTAGATTTTTTTTATCATTTGAGCTCCTTATCATCACTTGTTAGGGTTGCCATGATCCATCATCTTATGGTGCATTTTGAATGGTCAACATATGGGCATATCTTGATCTTTTCTTTGTTGTTGTCTTCCTGGTTGTCCCACGTAGTACCCACCAAGACTCCTATATTCTTGTGTTATGTTGGGGCACCCTTTTGTGCTTGTGGTTGTCCAAATACCTAGCTTGACCAAGGTCATCATGACTTTGGGTTGTTGGGATAGCCTTCTTGTTTTTTGTTTTTGTTTCATGCATTAGACACTAATCTGCCTTGGTCCTTTATACCTTGGTGTATTATGTCTTCTACAATAGCAAAAATTAGTGCTTCAAAGATGGAAAATTGCATTAGGCTTGCATTTAATTTTCCATTCTATCATCTTGCATGTATCCCCCATCCTCTCATCTATCAAATTTCTCCCCCATCCATGCATCCTTCATAACTCTCCCCTTGTCTTATAGCTTGACTGGTGCAACATCACATTTTTCCTTACATCCATTTGTGCTTCATCCATTTATCACTTATCATCTTCCTCATCTCATCTCACATCACATCATCCATTGTGAGAGCACACCCATGTTCTCTTCAACCCGCATGTCCTGTCAAGGGGGCATCCTTAATCCATAACCTTCATCATCACTCCCATCATCTTTCTTCCTAGTCACTTCATTGACAACTGGAGCATCTTTTTTATTATGACCATATTCTTTTGAGTTCTATATTTTAATATTCTCTGAAATGATGCTACTTCATAACACCATCTCAAGAGGGGAAAAATTTAAACATCTAAATTTGGACACTTAATTTATCCAAATTTATCCATTTTCATCTAAGCATCCCCATACATGCATTAATTAAGTAATATCACTATTATTTAATTAATACCTCTAAATTTTCTTTTAATCCCTAAGGTATCTAGATTAATTAATTAAATACCTCCCCCCTTTCATCAAATGAATTAAATAAATATAAAATTTATTTAATTTCTCATATGTCACATCCTCCATCATTTTTATCTAATCCTAATCCATTTTCTAATTCCATCATTAGAGATGTGAACATGTCTAATCCTTGATTAGGATGTGTCACATCCTCCAAATTTTTCAAGTTGGCCCCTAATCTCTCTTAGCAACCTAACCCTCCCCTTATCCTTCATTAACTAGCCTAATCAACCTCTCAAGGAATTTTTAATTTCTTTTCTCCTTCTGAGGAATATTAAATTATTTTTTCTCTTCCCCATGTGATCTCTGACTTGTCATATCAAGTCACATGTGGACTCTTCCCCATGTGATCATTGACTTGTCACATCAAGTCACATGTGACAAGTACTTACCTTTTTAGGCACCTTGTCTTATCTAAGGTACTTTCTACCTCTCCCTTTGGAACCTTGTCTTATCCACAATATTCCCCAATCATGTGAATTTTAAATTCACTTTGTATTCCTCCATAGAATCTTCTCATCTTCCAATGTACTTTCAAGGTACATGTCCTTCATCCACATCATGTACCCTCCTTCCACCTCATTTACACATCATCACATCCTTAGCCACTTCACATGCTACATGTTAAGATGTGAGGGCTTGTGATTCCTCAACTCACCAAAGCCCTACATCTTGGTCTTGTTGATTTAATCCCAACCATTGAATTCTCCATAGAATTCAACTTCCTCTATAAATACCCCATCTTTTCTCTCATTTAAAAAGGGGAGATCATTGTTCTAACCAAACTCTTGCAAAAATTTCACTTGAGCCATACTTAGCTAGAATTCCCATTTCCTTACACACAACATAGCATCCTCATCTATTTTTCATCCATATTTCATCTCATTCATATGTCTTTTGCCATCAAGAGGAGCATATATCACATCAATAATCAAAGGGCCAACCAAAGGAGCAGCTTAACAAGGTATTATCATTCTATTTATTTTGTTAGGTTTAACTTTTAGCCCAATATTGAGGTGTTAGGTGTTTAGGTGGTTTCTTGCATGTTTTGTGTTGCTTCTCATTTTTGAGACCCCGTTTACTCCTGTTCATAGTTCCAATACAAAAGAAGAATGTAGAAATCCTTATTTTTGTGGATTTTCATAATCTAAATCAATCATCATGCTAAAAGATAACTAACCACTATTGGTAATGGATAAAAATCTAAAAATATTGATGGGTTCAAAAATGTTGTATGTGTTAGATGGTTTTTCAAGATATAACCAAGTGGAAGTGAGTGAAGATCAATACAAGACCACTTTCACTACTCCATGGGGCACTTTTGCATATTGCAGAATGCCTTTTGGGCTGATCAATGCTAGTGCCACTTTTCAAAGGGTAATGGAACTAGATTTTCATGATATGATGGGTAATTTTATTGTGGTTTACCTTTATGATTTGACTATCTTTACTAAAGGTCAATGGTGTCATTATCATCATTTATAGCATGTGCTCAAAAGGTGTTGATAGCATGGTATTTCCATTAATCCCAAGAAATCTATTTTTGAGGTTACCAAAGGTAAGCTTCTTGAGCACATAGTGTCTAATGAAGGAATCAAGATTGATCCTAAGTGGGTCAATTCCATACAAAATATTACCCTACCTTCAAGTAAGATAGTTTTGCATTCATTCTTTGGGAAGGTGAACTTATCACAAAGATTTGTTTCAGACTTTATAGAGAAGACTCATCATATAATGCATATGATAAAAGGAAATTCAATCTTTCATTGGATTGTGAAAGGTAAAGCTGATTTCAATGACATAAATGAGGCTATTACTCATGATCCATTCTTAGTTTATTCAAACTCTACAAAAGGCTTCATCATGTATAGATATGCCTTTGATCATACTTTATCTGCCATCTTGGTACAGTAAAATAGAGAAGGGATTGAATCCCTAATAGCTTTCATGAGTTTTCCTTTGAAGACTCATGAACTCAAATACTCACTAATGGAGAAGCATGCTTATGTTGTGGTAAAAGAAATTAAGCACTTCAAGTTTTACATTCTTAATACTCATGTTATACATTGGTGTCTACTTCAATGGCCAAGTCTATCTTGAACCAACAGGAATTTGGGACTAAAAGAGGCAAGTGGATTGCCAAGATCCAAGAATATGACATGAAAATTAATCCCACCAAGATAGTTCATGGGAAGGGTTTATGTCAATTGATTACTAACAACAAACCAAATGAAATTTGTGATGATGAAGTGAATATTGAAGAAATTCCCACAGTCTTGTTAGTAAGTACAATAGATGAGTGGTATTCTAACATTGCACACTTCCTCACATACAGAGAGTGTCCTAAGCATTTTTTTATTAATAGACACTAATCTATATTAATTATAAAGATTAAAATACATATTCACAAAAAAAGGTGGGTGGTAAGAAGGCACACCCTAAGAGTGACATGGGAAGCACCCAGAAAACTAAAAATTTATCAGTCACATGGGCCTATCCCAAAAATCAAGGATTACAAACATAAAAAAGGCCATTAAGAAACCAAAGTAGTACTAGTAGAGCCAGGAGGGTATTTTTCATCCAAAATTTTCCCCCATACATCAGTGGGGTCTAGAGTGACGTTAGGAGGAGGACCCCAACATCATCAACATCTTTATCTTGATCTTCCTTGTCTTCATGTTGGGGTGAGATTGCAAGTGCCAAACACAAAAATTATTTACTAGAATCTAGCCAACCAGAGCCAATAGTAGGAGTATTATAAAAAGACCACCTAGAGCCACCACCACTGCTCTTCATCACTCCTTCAAAGGGACACCCCTAGCTAGCCTATGAAGGAGGTGAACGAGACCACTGAGGGTGAGAACCATGTCAAAGAGGAGGATGAGAGTGGTAGTGAGCAGAGCCACTCCATTTCGGGCCCTAAGAGGGTGACCAACAATGAAAGCAAGTGGATGAAGTGGGAACTCAAGCCACATTACATGGGGCATTTCCCCAATGATCCAAAAGCACATAAAGGTAAGCCACCTCAAGTGCAACCTTGTTAGCTTGAACTTGAATCTCCAAGAGCACATTAGAGAAAATAATAGCTTTAGAATACAAAGAAAAAATTTAATCCATTTAGGTGTTAGAAAATATGCAAGAATTTCTATTTTTCTAGATATTGAAGACGATTTCCACCCTAAAAGTGTGCCAAAGCTAGGTATATTTAGTAGGATTTTTGGGTGAATCTCCAAGCAAAACCATATGCTAGGAGAAGCGCTCTAGTCTGAATGGTTGAAAAAATTCATGAATCCAATTCCAAAACTACTAAGCTCTAGTACAAAACTAGAAGAGATGCTTAAAAGACTCAACTTTCCCACAAAAAGGGTGTAAAGGGTCTTGGACACCCAACTGAACAAGCCAAGACTCCACAAGAAATCCTTGGAAAAGAATACACTAGGAAAAGTGGGAAAGTTTTAGCTCAACCCTTGCAGAAAAAGTGGTAGAGAATATTTTTCACCAAACATGAGCAAGGGATTAAAGAAGCCACCTCTGGTTCACAATTTCAATCATAGGAAAATGTGGTAAAAGCCACATATAACCATGCCTAGGCTTGTAATTCTTGAAAGGGGTGTCTAGGTACCACTTCCATTCCTTCTACTAGGGATTGGGCCCAAAAGTTACCACCTTATGAAGCATATCTATAGGAATAACATTAACAAGACCATCATAAGTATCACAGTCCTATTATTGAAGACTGTAGAGAGCACAAAAATCTTCCCATGGAATAATGTACATTGCAGATCTGTGAAACACATGTTGTAAAGTTTCAATTCCTTTCTTGTGGAACCTTAGCACCTTAATCCAAGGAAACTTGTCCAATGGCTAACCATTACTAGCAAAGAGAGATGACCACCAAACATTCTATTGATTGAGCGGAAGCCCATCATAGAAACTAGAGCTAGCCTAGTGAAGTGAAGGCTTAATTACATCCCAAGCTCTCCAAATGCTCTTGGCCATGAAATTTCCCATAATTTGGATTAGTTCCTTCATGAGAAAAAGGGTTTAAAAGAAAATCCCCTTCCAGGCGGATCTGCGAATAGGAAAGTCAGATTGAATGAAATGTCTAAGGAAAATTTTCTAGGTTTCATCTCCAATAATGACTCTAATTATCCATTTCACACACAAGGTGGTCTCTTTTCATTGAGTGGAGAGTATACCAAGCCCTCTACAGTATCTAGGAAGGAAGAAAAACTTCTAGAAAACATGGTGAAACCCTCTGTGGGACTCTGTAGATGCCCAAAGAAATTCATGAAGCAAATTTTCAAGCTTGGCATAGGTAGCTTTCGAAGGAGCCCAAAAAGAGGAGTAATAAACATGTGTAGCCACCAGAATATTAGAGCACATATGGAATTTCCCTACCAAAGATAGAGGCTTGGTAATCCAATGGGCTAGTTTTTTCTTAATCCTAGAGAGAAAAGATTGCCACAAATCAGTTGGAGAAGCCTGGAAGGTGAAGGGAATGCCTAGAAACCAAAAGATTTCCCCTAGCCCAATCCATTTCCAACTGTACTATTGAAACCAGTGAGGAGTGGGTAGAATAGATTCCCTATTGTACAAATCTTTATGCCACTAAATGGAGGAGCTAGACACAAGAAAAAAAATGTTAAGACATTCAAGAGCCACCTTAATATTGTTCTCTTCCTCCAGAAGGCTGAGGAAAGAGTCATCAATGAAATGGCCATTAACAAGTTGAGCCTAGGAGTTAGGTAGGGAAATGCCTTTAACATGTTGTTGAGAAACCACATTGGCCAACAAATAGCCAAATCCTCTAACAACAAGCACATAAAAAGGAGAAAGCAAGCATCCTTTCCAAATGGAGCGAAAAAGGCCAAGGCAAGAGATTGGTGATCATTAATTGTGATACAAGCAGAGGAATTAGAGAAAATCATTTGGACATCCTAAATGAAATTAGGTCGAAACCTCAAGGCTTTCAACATGGATAGAATGAAAGGCCATTCAATGTGGTCATAAGATTTAGCAAAGTCAATTTTAAGAAAAATAGCTTTCTAGTATGAACATCTGGCCCACTTCATACCTTCCCACATAGCAATGATATTATCTAGAATAAATCTAGACCTAATAAAACTAGTTTATTTTGAGTGCACAGTCTGAGGCAAAAGATGGTGGATCTTCATAGCAAAAGCTTTGGAGATGATTTTAGAAGAGGCATTGAGGAGCATAATAGGCCACCAGTTGTAGGTATCCTTGAGATCTCAAGGATTAAGTATGAATTTAATATTTCCTTTATTAATTATATTACCCAGTGATTTGGAATGAAAAGTCTCAAGATAGACTTTATGCAAGTCATGCCTAACACTGTCCCAAAGGGCCTAGTAAAATTCACAAGGGAAACCATCAGCCTCTGAGGCCTTTTCATCAACCATGGAATGAATGACTTCCTTCAAGTCTTCAATTGTGAGAAATTTCCCACAAAAATATTTATGAGCTGAAGATAGCATATTTGGCACAACAACAAGACAATCCTAAAGGGCTTGATGTCGCTCTGGTATATATTCCTGAGCAGTGAAAACTTGTTCATAATGTCAAACAAAGGCCTGGAGAATGTCAAGTAGCTCAGAAAGAACATGGCTTCCTTCTTTAATTTTTTTGATGCTAAGAGATAAGTGCCTAGAATGTAAGGCCAAAAAAACTCCTTGGAGGCATGGTCACCAATATTTAACCAATGCAATCTGGCTTTGATTTGCACACCTCTAGCAACATAATTTTTTGTAACTCTCTTTTTGTGTCTTAATTCTACCACCCTAACTTGTAATAATGGGGAAAATAGGCTAGTTGTCAAAGCCTAAATAGCTAAACATAGGTTAGTTGCGGTAGCCTCATAAGACTTCTGGAAAAAATGGCTAGCTAGCACCCATAAATGTGAAAAAATCTAGTCATATGATTGATAGCATCATTCCACCAATCTAGCTTGCATTATGAGGTGGCCTACACTCTAAATTCTAGACTCTATGAATGTGGGACAATGTGGGATAATGACAAAAAAGAGATGTATTCAAAAACAACTATGTTTTATTAGCCTGATGTTGTCTTGTCTCCCATTCAATGAAAAAAGAAATAGAGAAATGATCTAACAATGTCAAATCCACTAACGGCTTAATTGGGAGTGAAGAACTGTCAAAAGGGAAGAAAGATTGAGCTGAGATCATGGCACAATCAAGGTGCTTAAATTGTTGCAAGTATGAGCAAGTTTGGTGGTGTTGTCATTAATTTTTTCATTGATGTCAACATGATTCAGAATGTTGTAGATTGTGCATGTATAGTTGAGATGCTATTGATAAGTTGTGAGTACATGGAGCTATCCATATGATGTTGCAAATGTGTTGAAATGATGAGTTACCAATTAATTTTGAGAAAATTAATAAAGAGTGAAGTCAAAGTTATGTATGTGTTCAGAATGTTCTTGAGTATGTGCTTCGTATTTCTTCTATGTTGATCCTATTCTTGTGAAAATCTGAAGGATTGTTGTTGGGAATATGTTAGTGACATCTCCTAATTTCTAGCCTCTAGTTTGATGGAGTGTGAAAGTTGTGTTCACCAGTGTGTGAAAGAGTTTGGCAGAGTTTCTTGTTTGTGGATTGGGAGAAATGTTTTTGCTTCACAATCCTCTACTAATTTGTTTCAGCTCTTGCAAATCTAGAATATGTCTTGTAATAATGTTCTCTGGGTTCTTACAGAGATGTTCCTTTTTTGGTGCTCCAAAAGCTAAGTTTCAAAGTTGTATGTGTTTTCATAGTTTGGATGGATTAATGGAAGGTGTTCTATGTTTGAAGATTATTATACTTGTTTTGGATGTATCTAAAGGTATCTTAGATGCATTCTCATGCATGATAAAGCATGTTACATCATCTACATGTTATATTCTTGGTGGGAAGTGTGTACTCCAATGCTCATTTTGGTTTTCATTACATTTAGCTGACCTAGTGTTTACACTTCATATGAACAATTAAAATTTTAATTAAGGAAGCATGTGGTTGATCCAAGACATTGTTTTTGGTCTTGGTTAAGTGTTTAATTGCTCTACTCTCATTACTTTCCACCATGGGAATGTTGAGTTTCTGACCTAATTTGAATTTATGAAATGAAGCATATATAGTCGACCTTGGAGAAAGTTTCTAAGGTTGAAGATGGTATAAATGCAAGTTGAGTTGTGGAGGATTAAAACATACAAAGTAATGAACTAATCCATAAGAGAAGAGAATATTTGTGCGAAAGTAAGTTAAGGAAACAATACTTTATTGTGTTAGATTCCTAAAAGTATTGAGTTGAAGGTTTTTGCAATCCTCTAATCAAGACTATAGATGTGTGTAAGTTGTTGTGGTGGACCTTTCTATTATCTTTTATATTTGAATACAGTGAGCCTTCCTATTGGAAAGTGAGTCCTTTCTGTAGGTAGTGAGCTTTTCTATTCAAGCAATGAGTAGTGGATTTTCCCTTATTGGGTTTTCCACATAAAATATGTTTTTCATTATGTTGATTTTGCTTTTTGTTATCTACATTTTATGTTCATACTCAATAACTAAATAGTGTGGTTGTGAAGTTGATAAGTGTTTAAAGTTTTTTGTTTGAATTTGGTGAAAATTGATTCACCCCTTGTCTTAGTTGTCCTACGCCTTTTAAAAATTTGCATCAAAGCTTTTGTTTCCTTGGTGTAGAGCTTAGTTGCTTAAGGTAGATTTGATGGTGCATAAGTTGGTGATCCCTAAGTTTGATAGATTTGATTACAGTGACTAGAAAGTGTAGATGAGAGTTTATATTATCTCTCTTGGTTGCAACACCTGCAAGGCTATTGAAATGAAGTATATTGCACTAGCAAGTGGTTCTACTAATACATATGAGGTTTTTGCTTATTAGGAGAATGAAAAAGTGAGGTATGTTATTTACAGTGCTTTATCCAAGACTAAGCAAATAAAAGTTATTTCTTTGGGCACTAATTATGAAGTTTGGAAGAAGTTGGAAGATCTTTACGAAGGAAACGAGAGTGAAATTGAAAAAGAAGCTAACATAAAAGCATAGATATGAGAATTTGAAAATGGAAGAAGGAGAAGATATTGCAAGCTATTTCAAGAGGGTTGATCTAGCAGAAAATGAAGTTAACAATCAAGGGGGCACTCTAGTTGATGAAGATATAATTGAGAAGATTTTAATGACCCTACCAAAGTGTTACAATGACAAGGTTTTAGTTATTGAGGAAACGTATGATCCTAAGAAATATACTAAAGAATAGCTATTTGGCACCTTGATTGCATTTGAGATGATAAAATTTGGAAAGAAAGAGGAAAATACTGATCTGAATAGTGATGGTTCAGATGAGTTGGAAGTGAACTTTACAAGGAAGTTGAAGAAAGGTATTGATAAGTATAAAGGTATGTTTCCCTTTAAATGTTTCAATTGTGTTAATATTGGTCATTATGCTTCAAGATGTCCAAATAGAGTTATACATAATAAGAATGGAGATCATAGAGATAGAAAAGATAAGAAATACAAAAAGTTGTACTATGTTAAATGTTGGTGTAATTAAATATCTTGTACCTTGTCCTAGGTCATGATTACACCTTAGTTAAGTTTACTTAGGGACCACATAGGAGGTTGTTAGAGATTTTCCACTTTTGGTGGACTTGACATGTCATTACCACATCACTTCCACCTTTTGTGGACACATCATGTGATCATCTCTCCACCTTTTGTGGGTGATCCACCTTTTGTGGTGATTATCACATTATCCCTTCCCACTTTAGGTGGAGTGATAACTTTTCATTGTTGTCTCATGTCATAAGATTACGACACTTGTCATAATCTTATGCCCTTCTATGTTCTCACCTTGGCTATACAACCAAGGGGTCTCTCTCATTTGTAATCAATCATAATACTCTCATATCATTGACATTGAATATAGTTTATTCTTGTCATCTTGTTTCTATCTCTCTTATGATTGTGCTTTCTATTAGGCCTCTAGATCTTGGGTGGCTACCTTTATAGCCAATTCTTACATGGTATCAGAGCTTTTGGAGTGCCTTTAGTTAATCTTTTAGAGAGATTCTTAGAGGGTTCCATTTTTTGTCTTGTGTTGCAGGTGCATTTTGGGAGCTTGTTGCATTAAATTTGAGCTTGCCATTGCATTTGGAGTGTCCAAGATAGTCAGATTTTCCTTTTGTTTTGTCTTAGTTGGACATTGGAGGCCAAATCTGCGAAGGGTTGAAGATTGGAGGTGGTTGCTAGATCTAGGAGGTAGCTGCCACTTCAGAGCATTTTCAGTCAAAAAGGACCTCGCCATTACATCCAGAAGGGCCAAAAACCCCTAAATTGGCTACCAAATCATCTGAATTGGAGCAAGTTGCTCTCAGAGGCAAAAAATTTTAGCAGGCGGGTCGTATGGCCCTACCTGCACAGGTACGATTTTTTTAATTAAAAAATAAAATAATTTTTTTCTTAAATTTGTTTTTTAATTCTTTAAATTAAAAAATCGGCATTTTTTAATTTTAAATCAAAATTTTTTAAAATAATATAAAATCTTTTTTATAAAGATTTAAATAAAAAAATTATTTTTTAATATCCTAGATGCCTACTTGCCCGTACACTGATGGGGTAGGGTTATCCTACTGATGGCCACCGATCATTCTTGGGCATGTCACATCACCCACGTTTTTTTAAATAATTTTTTATTATTTTTTTTAAAGTTTTTTTTTTAAAAAAACTTTTGTTTATTTTTTAAGTTTATTAATAATAAAAACTTTTATGGAATTTTTTAAGTTTTAAAAATAAAATATTTTCTTTAATAATTTTTATTAAAGTTTTTATAATAAAAAAAACATATTTTTTTCTTTTAATAAAGTTTTTTTCAAAATTAAAAAAAATCATTTTTCTTTATTAGTTTTTAATAAAGTTTTTAAAATAAAACTAATGTGTTTTTCTTTATTTTTAATAAAGTTTTTCATAAAAAAAAATTATTTTTCTTTATTATTTTAATAATAAAGTTTTTTGAATAAATAAAGTTTTTAAATTACACTTTTTTTAATTTTTTTTTAAAACAAATCATGCAATAACATGCAAACCTAGAGAAATAATCTTGCCTCCCGATTGAGCCTTGTCTTGGACCATTTGTTCCTCTAATCGGCAGTCAACAGGGGTCAGTTGATCCTATCGACATCCACCTAGAGGGCTTTCTTCACGGTCTTTTTCTTCGAGACACTTTTGGTTGGCTTCTTCATCAACATTCCGAGTTTTGCATCATGGTTGTTGTAGTTCTCCTCTTTGTAATGTTGTAATCACACTAAAATAAAGTACCACAATCTATTATTTCAGTGTACTATATCATGTTCTATATGCTTCTTTGGATTGATCTATGTATCTAGTGTTAGTTCCTATATACTCAGCCTATGCAGCGGCTGGTTACCCATGCATTTCGGTGAGATGGACTTAACACCATATAGACCTTATTTTGGGAGCACTCTACCTATCTTTAGAAGTTTGGTTCTACATCCAGAGACTTGGTGCATGGCTTCAGTGAGACTTTGATTGTACCAATCTGCTATTGATGGGCATTCAGTTGATGCTCACGCAGTTGTCTTCTTGGTTCCAACCTTATTCCTGTTGCAGTGTGGATTATTCTATAGTTCTTCATTGATAGATTCTATAGTTATTCTTGAGTTGATAGATGCAGCTCAGTCACCAGTTATGTGGCATCTTCTATAGTTGTACTTGATTTTCTCCATCAGTGCTTTGCACAATTTGGCATTTCTTTTGGAACAACATTTGGAGGACTCATCATCATCCTTGGTCTGCTCTACTTCAGCTTTCACATTGTTCTACATTCTCTCCTTCTTCAGTTTAGATTGGGGACTCTTGACATTGTGACATTTGAGCAGTGACTCTCCATTGAGGGGGGGTTGCATGGGCTATCTCTTATGGGGGGACTTTTTCCTCACTTGAGATTTTATCCTTCTTTAAGCATGCTTCTTATTTTGTTTCTCTCTTTTGGGGAGGAGTTTTGTCCCACTGGGTTTTCTCCTTTTCTCCGCCTTATGAGAGATTGCATTGTGTGTACATGGGTACCTAACATGGCCTAGTAGTCAGGACCCATCTTGCATTGTTTGCTTTTGTGTACATTCTCCCTAAGTTACACTTAAGGGGGGGTGTTGGTGTAATAAAATGTCTTGTACTTTGTCCTAGGTCATGATTACACCTTAGTTAAGTTTACGTAGGGACCACATAGGAGGTTGTTGGAGATTTTCCACTTTTGGTGGACTTGACATGTCATTACCACATCACTTCCACCTTTTGTGGACACATCATGTGATCATCTCTCCACCTTTTGTGGGTGATCCACCTTTTGTGGTGATTATCACATTATCCCTTCCCACTTTAGGTGGAGTGATAACTTTTCATTGTTGTCTCATGTCATAAGATTACGACACTTGTCATAATCTTATGCCCTTCTATGTTCTCACCTTGGCTATATAACCAAGGGGTCTCTCTCATTTGTAATCAATCATAATCCTCTCATATCATTGACATTAAATACAATTTATTCTTGTCATCTTGTTTCTATCTCTCTTATGCTTGTGCTTTTTGTTAGGCCTCTATATCTTGGGTGGCTACCTTCATAGCCAATTCTTACATTAGAGAAGAAGCTAGAATCTTTGATGATGAATTTAATTATGAGGGTGATGATAGTGAATTCTTGTTCTTAGCTTTGGAGAATAATTTTTTGTCTACTAACTCTAGAAATTGTGTAAGAAAAAGTGATTTGGAGAACAAGAAGTATGAGATAGAAGGTACTTTGGTCACCACCTTTCATGCTAGATAGGATGAAGACTATTGGGTGATTGACAGTGGATGTTCTAATCACATGACTGAAGATAAAAGTAAGTTCACTAAATTTGAAAAGTATGATGGTGGTTTGGTCATGTTTGGTGATGATTCTAGAGAAAATATTGTTGGGAAAGACACAATTAGTTTTGATGGAATTCACAGCACTGATGATGTATATTATGTAAAGGGACTAAGGCATAACCTTTTTGAGTGTTGAATAGATGTGTAGAAAAGGTTTCAAACTTGTGTTTTAGGATCATACCTATGAGATCAGAAAAGGATCTAGAACTATAGTTGCTGCAAGGAGAACTCATGGAAACATCTATCAGCTTAAGGGTGTTGATGGTCAGTGCTTTCTATCTCAAGTTAATGAAAGTTGGATATGGAATTGTAGAAGGGGACATGTAAACTTTGATAATTTGGTCAAGATTAGTTCAATAGATGTTTTCTGATGTCTACCTAAAATCATAAAGCTTGCTAATACTATTTGAAAAAGTTATTAGTTAGGGAAAAATACAAGATGTAGCTTCAAAGGAAAAGAACAAACTACTACCAGAATGTTGGAATTAATTCATACAAACCTCTACAGTCCTACTATAGTAGGAAATCTAAATGGTGATAGGTATTTCATGCTCCTTGTTGATGATTATTCTTGAATAGCATGGCTTGATTTTCTTAGAGAAAAGACTTAGGCTCTAGGTAGGTTTAAAGTGTTCAAAGAAAGAGTAGAAAATGAAGTGAACCTAAGAATCAAATGTTTGAGATCTAATAGAGGTGGAGAATTCACTTATAGTGAGTTTAATGCATTTTTTGAAAAGCATGGCATAAAGAGACACTTTTTTTCTACTAGAACCCCTTAGTAGCATGGAGTGGTTGAAAGAAAGAACCAAGATGAAAGAAGCAAATGTACCTGATGTATATTGGAGAGATGAAATACACAGTGATGTTTATGTTATTAACAGAGCTTAGATTAGAGGCAACATCACAAAGACTCTTTCTGAGTTATTGACTGGTAAGGCTTCTACTGTGAAATACTTTAAGGTGTTTGGAAGAAGATGTTACATTAAAAGATATTATGAGAATCTTGGGAAATTTGATGCTAGATGTAATGAAGGGATTTTTCTAGGATATTTAACTACTAGAAAAGCATATAGATGCTTTAATAAAATATTGAGGAAGATTGTTGACAATGCTAATGTGAAGGTTGATGAGGAAGAGGAAGAAGATCAGACTGAAGAAGAAGAAGAAAATGAACTAGAACTTGTTCCTAAGACTTCTAAGTATGTCCAAAAGAATCATCTAAAGGAACAAATAATTGGAGATAAGAGTGAAGGTGTGAAGACAAGTAGCAAAGTTCCACTGAGGTGAATCTATGTTTACTTCCTCAAATAGAACATAAGTCTATGTGTGAAGCATGTGAAGATGAGAGTTGGGCTAGAGCTATGAAAGAAGGGTTGTAGCAAATAGAGAAGAATCAGACATGGGAACTGGTTCCTAGACCTGTGAATAAGAATGTAATTGGTTCAAAGTGGGTGTTCAGGAATAAGTTGAATGAAAATGGTGAACTTATAAGAAACAAAGAAAGACTTGTATGAAAGGGGTACTCACAAGTTAAAGGAATATAATTTGAAGAGACATTTTCCCTGTGGCAAGAATGGAAGCTATAAGGAGGTTTTTGGCATTTTTTGCCCACAAGGATTTCAAAGTATATCAGATGGATGTCAAGTCTACATTCCTGAATGGTGAACTAGAAGAAGAAGTATACATGGAACAACCTAAAGGATTTCAATTATCAGAGAAACTAGATATGGTTTTCAAATTTAAGAAGACATTGTATGGACTAAAACAAGCTCCTAGAGCATGGTACACAAGATTGGATAGATACCTGACAAAGCAAGGATTCAACAAAGGCTCTATTGATAGCAATCTTTACTTCAAATTGCAAGGTAAAAAAATGTTGATAGTGATATTATATGTTGATGATATCATCTTTGTAGGAAATGAAGGTAAGCGTAAGAGATTTATAGAGGAAATGCAAAAATAATTTGAAATGTCCACGATTGGTGAGTTCAATTTATTTCTTGGTCTTCAAGTAAATCAAAGTGATAAGGGGATATTCATTTCACAATCAAAATATGTGAAATATTTGTTAAAGAAGTTTGGAATGGATGACTCCAAACTAGTTAATACTCATGTGGTGATTGGATGTAAGTTGAGTAAAGATGATGAATCTCCTAAAGTTGATCAGAGAAAATACAGATCTATGATTAGTGGACTATTGTATCTTATTGCTACCAAACCATATATCATTCATGTAGTATGTTTAGTTTCTAGATTTCAAGCAGATCCTAAAGAAGCACACGTTATATAGCTGTAAAGAGGATATTCAAATATCTTATAGGTACACTGAATTATGGCTTATGGTATCTTAAGGATATTTATTTCACTTTAAGTGCTTATACCGATGTGAATTGGGTTGGTTGTGTGGATGACCAAAAGAGTACTAGTGGAGGTTCTTTCTCTCTTGGTGGAAGATTCTCTTCATGGTTAAGCAAGAAATTGGACTCATTTTCTTTATCTACTATAGAAGTAGAGTATATTTCTATAGCATCTTGTTGCACACAAGTTTTGTGGATGAAGCAAACACTAAAGGATATTGGATTGATATGTGATGAGCCTATTCCTATCTTCTATGGCAATACAAGTGTTATAAACATTTCAAAGAATCAAGTAATGCATTCAAGAAGAAAAACATATATCTATCAAATATCATTTCCTAAGAGAAAAGGTATTGGAGAATAAAGTCAGGTTGGAGTATGTTTCTACAAAGGAACAGATTGCAGATATATTTACTAAGGCTCTTCTAAAGGATACTTTTGAGTATCTCAAGGAGAGATTGGGGGTCTTTGGCCTACGATCTAGGTGCACATGGAGGTGCATTAGTCCAATGAATCCAAAAATTTTTTATTTATCTGGACTGATGAATGGGTCTAATCTGCATGGGGGAGTAGAAAGTTTTCATTGTTACAATATGAGTTGCATGGGTGCACTCATAAGGGGGAGTGATTAGATCTTTTCATCTTTTGCATTAATTTTAAAGGGGGAGAGAGACTCATGTGAAAAAAATTAGAAGAGGAAGAGAAGGTCATTTCTCAAAATATTAAGGATGCATGTCTAATCTAAAAATAAAGGAGAGAGTTGTCTTTGATGGTTTTTTCACATAATGTGTTGCCATCAATGACAAAGGGGGAGATTGTTGAAAGTATGAGAAAGTTTGGTGGTGTTTTAATTAATTTTGGCATTAATCTAAACACAGTTCAAAATGTTGCAAATTGTGTATGTTTAGTTGAGATGTTGTGATTACATGGAGCTATCCTTATGATGTTGCAAATGTGTTGAAATGATGAGTTACCAAGTGTTTTCGAGAAAATTAATAAAGAGTGAAGTTATAATGTGCTCTGGTATGTGCCCCATGTTTCTTTTGTGTTGAAACTATGCTTGTGTAGATCTAAAGGGTTTTTTTCATGGATCTTTGGTGGCATATATTGATTTGTAGCCTTTGGTTTGATGGAGTGTGAAAGTTGTGTTCACCAATGTGTGAATTGGTTTGGTAGACTTGCTTGTTTGTGGACTAGGAGAAATTTTTCTACTCTATAGTCCTCTATTGATTTGTTTCAAGTCTTTTGGATCTAGAATATGTCTTGTAATAATGTTAGAATATGTCTTGAAATAATTTTCTTTGGGTTCTCAAAGAGATGTTCCTTTTCTGATGCTCTAAAAGCTAAGTTTTAGAGTTGCTATATGTGTTTTCATAATCTGAATGGACTAATAGAAGTTTTTTTGTGTTTGAAGGTTGTTACACTTGTTACAGATGTATCTGAAGGTATCTGAGATGTGTTCTCATGCATGATAAAGCATGTTATTTCATTTTCATGTTATCTTCTTGCTGGGAAGTATGTACTCCAATGCTCATTTTTGTTTTCATTAGGTTTGGTCGACCTAGTTTTTACACTTCATATGAAGAATTAAAAATTTAATTAAGGAAGCAAGTGGTTGATCGAATATTTTTCTTTTGGTCTTGGTTAAGTGTTTAATTGGTCCACTCTCATTCCTTTCCACTATGGGAATGTTGAGTTTCTAACCTAATTTGAATTTATGAAATGAAGCGTATATAGTCAACCTTGGAGAAAGTTTCTAAGGTTGAAGATGGTATAAATGCAAGTCAAGTTTTGAAGGATTAAAACATAAAAAGTAACGAAGTATACCACAAGTGAAGAGCAGAGTTGTGCAAAAGTAAGTTAGGGAAGTAGTACTTTACTATGTTATATTCTCAAAAGTAGCGAGTTGAAGGTTTCTGCAATCCTCTAATCAAGGCTATAGAAGTGTGTAAATTATTATGGTGGATCTTTCTATTATCTTTTGTATATGTAGGCAATGAGTGATTGTATTCAGGAAGTGAGCCTCTTGTATTCAATTTTTCTATTACTTTATATTGTGAGTTAATCCTCACCATGGTTTTTCCTTTAATGGGTTTTCCATGTAGAATCTAGTGTTCATTGTGTAGATTTTGTTTTCTGTTATCTACATTTCATGTTCATACTCAATAACAAAATAATGTGGTTGTGAAGTTGATAAGTGTTTAAATTTTTGTGCTTAAATTTGGTGACAATTGATTCACCCCCCCTCTCATTTTTCCTACACCTTTTAACACAAATATCTTGTTAGAGCCAGCCCTAAAATTACACCAAGTGTGCCAAAGGGAATGAGAATGGTGGCAGCCACTGTTGGGATCAAAGAGCCTCAATTTATTATGCATGTAAAACCAAGCCTCTCTTTTTCCAATTGTCCATCTAAATGGTAGAGTGCCATCTTTATCATACACCATCTCAACCATATTGAAATCCCCACAAAAAAGCTAGGTAGCAACTGGAAATGAATCAACATTCTAACACCAAAGTAAATAGTGTTCCACAACATCATTAGAGTCATAACTATTAATAATCCCAAAAGAGTGATTATCAATATCAAGAAGGATCCAAACTAGCTAATGTGTGGGGTAAAACCCATGGTCAACCACAGAAGTGTGCCACCATGGGGACAAAAGGGTGACAACTCTGCCACATCCAGCATCATGAGCCATAGAAAACATATGGCTGGCTGGCCAAATAGAACAAAAAATTGAAGTGAGAAAAAAACTAGAAATTTTAACCTCTTGAAGACAAAGCACTTCAATACCAGCATACTTCTACAAAGTATCCCTAATAGAATAATTCCTGGAGAGGTCTATCAAACCTTGAACAAAATTTTTGGTGGAACTAACCCAATTTGAATATTTGGAGAATAAAATCTTTATTTCTCCTACACATATTATCCTTCTTCTAATGGTGAAGAAGGACTGGGAGACCGCCATTGAGCTCACATCATGGCATAGCCTTTGGCCTAGGCCACACCGGAATATTGTTAGCCCTGACTGGGTCCTCTTTTCCCTTTGCCAAAGGGTTTGAAACATCTTTAGCTAGATCAGGGACTGCAAACCATCCCAAAGCCACTAGACTTCTATTTACAAATCATAACCATTATCCATTTCTCATCAAGTTTGGCAACAAAATTATCTGCTTGACGGAGCTTTTTAGATTCACGTGGTAGAGAAAGAGTACAAGGTACTACCAAAGGGTAGTCATTGATCTTATGGTCTATAGATTGACATCTATAGCATGTTTTCAACATATTAAAATAAGTGACCTTCTCAGTATGCCAGAGAGCTCTAATTTGAATGCTAATGGATTCTTTCAAATCTTGTGAAAGGTCCACTTCAACATAGACCTATTTCTGGGGTCGAGCCTGGAAACCTATCTAGCTCAATACAAATAACCTTCCCCAGAGAGGACACAATATGACTCAAGAAAGGAACAAAAGGAAAAGGAAACCCTAGAAACTCAATCCAGACTGAGACCCACAACTTGGTGTCATTTGAGACTATGAAGTCCTAGGTCCACGAATGGAAAACCTATAGAGAAGACTTGGCATACCAAGGACCATGATTCAAGATTTCCTAAACATGACTAAGCTGCACAAAATGTAAAAGGAAAAAACCCTTGGTTAAATTTTAGACCACATCAAGGCGGACCCCATGAGGGACCCAGAACTTGTGGACCCATTTTTTAAGCACACTTTTAGGGGTAGTTCCCCCAACAAAGTAACCAACAAGAATATGTTTCTCAATCCATTGACAAGAAGAATCAAAACCAAGCAAAGGTAAAACCACATCAGCTGGGGAGTCAAAAGACTTACCTCATGAAACACTTTTAGAACAAATTTTTGGGGTCATTTGTTTAGAGGTGGAGCCATTGAGGAGTCATTGAACCACCAACACTAGTAAGAACTATTGGGTTAGATCCAGTTGAAGGAATATTAGAACAAAAAAAAATTGTAGTATATGTAGTCATACACACAAGAAAACAAAAAAATCCTACACAAAGCACTTAGTATGATGCAAGAGGGGCCAAGAATGACCGTAGACACAAGAAAACCCTAGCAGAGCTCAAACCTCTAAGTCATAAAAAAATATGCATTTTTCATATAAAGAGGAAAGGACAATCAAGTCAAAGCTACAAACTTTGTTCTTTGGGATACTAGTTTGTACAATAGGAGCATGGACAGAACTTTTTTGCGATGTATCAACAAAGCACAACAAGGAAAAATGTTGGAATCATTTCACATTTTAGCATTTGGAGGACACTTCTCAGCTCTAGTTACTTCTCACAAAATTTTGAGAGAAAAGTACTAGTGGCCCATACTCTTTCAAGATGCACACAACTCGATGCGTAAGTGTGAATTGTGTCAGTAGTTTGTGGGGAAACCCAAGTTATCAAATTTACCCCTCAAGAAAGTGGTGATTGAAAACCCTTTCAGTAATGGGGTATTGATTTCATTGGTGTAATGAACCCACAGTCAAGTGTAGGACATAGTTATGTCCTCATAGCTACTAATTATTTCACTAAGTGGGTAGAAGCCATTCTAGTAAAGCATGGTACTTTAGAAGTGGTGTACAACTTCCTCAAAGAGAATATCATCTCAAGGTTTGTCATTCCAAATAAGATACTAGTAGATAATTATGCTACTTATTTTTCATCCACTGAAATAACATAGTTTTGTTTTGAGTATGGAATTACTCTTGCTCGCTCTTCTAACTATTACCCCCATGGGAATGGTCAAGCCAATTCAAGCAATAAGAATATAATTTCCATAATCAAAAATTTGGTGGATGAAAATTAGAGATCTTGGCATAAGGCATTGTATGAGGCATTGTGGGTGGATTGTATCACCCCTAAACTAGCAATTGGCATGTCTCCATTTCAGCTCTTGTATGGACTAAATCTTGAGATACCCATCACACTCAAGTTGCTTGTTTTAAAATTGGCTAGGTAAATTGAAGATGATACTTTTAACAACTCATTTGATAAATGTGTCATGTTTCTTATTGGATTGGAGGAACAACACGTAAATGTAGTGGATCACATTGTAGAACACCAAATCCAAGTCAAGAAGCTATTTGACAAGAAATCCAAATCTCAATATTTCCAAATCAAAGATCTAATTCTATGATGGGATAAGAGAAGAGAACCAAAATGAATGCATAGAAATTTTTATTTTTTGTGGAGAGGTCCTTTCACAATTCACCAACTCTATGGTGAGAATAGTTTTCGTTTGGTTTACCAAGATGGAAAACCTTATTTGTTGGCCCACACTGGACATCTAAATTTGTTCACTCAACAAAGTGATAGATAATTTTTATAGTTTTGTATAGTTTCATTTCTTTATTTTTCCTATCTTGTTATTAGTGCTTGAACATATAGCCCAAAGGATGGATGAAGGCACCTATAGTTTTGGGATTCTTCCCCCTTTGATCATTTCAAATTATGATTGAAGGTAGCTATGTAGTTAGATCTAGCTATTATCCTTGAATTTTTTTCACTCAATTCATGGGATAACCCCTACAAAACTTGTTTTTTTTATATCCCACATCCTCTAATCAAACATATAGAGGAAAATTTTAATTTCTCTCATGCATAGTTAGATCCATCAAAAATTAAGTTTGATCAGATCACCTTTTTCCTTTTGAAAATTTGCAAAATGGAATTTTTGAGGTGTTAGTCATTTTTATCATGTGTAGTGTTGTTGAATTTCAGCACTCTAGATATTTTTGTTAAATACATCTTAGGATGTATCACGAAGAATTTCTCTATGACTACACTCTTGAACTTGCACATTTGGCATTAATGGGTTTTTGTTAGAGTAATAAGTTATTATGCTTAATTAATTACATCATATTGATTAATTAATTAAGTCACTTATTCCTCTTTATTACTTAAGCTAAACTTAGGCACATTAATAATTAATTATTAATTATTAAGTGTGCACACTAGGGTTTTATTTAGGGTTTCCCTTTTAGGGTTTCTTGATCTCCTTCATAAGGATTGATCTCTTTGTAATAATTGATTCTCTTAATGCATTTTTACTGAGAGGTTTACAGAACATCTTTTTCATTCTTCATATCTTTTGCATGTGACAGGTATCCATCTTGCATGCAGGTGATCTTGGTTTTCTAACATGGTATTAGAGCTCCAAACCTGTAGCTGCTTGTTCGTGATCTGAAGATATGGCCTTTCAGTGAGTTTCAAGTTCAAGGGTTTCCACAGGCAATTTTTTGATTGAATCTAGGGGTAGCCTAATTTTTTAGGCATTTTGGGAAAAAACGGACCTCGCCATTGAGTCCTCAACACCCAAAAACCCCCATTTTCATATAAAATTTGTTGATTTTGGTGCAAGTTGATCTGGGAGGCAAATTTTTTTTGTTTGGGAGGTCGTATGGCCTCCTAGCACACAGATCGAGGCATGGATTTCAAAAAAATCAAAAAAACTACATTTTTTGGGGTCCATGTTGCGCTGCCAATTCAAAAAAATTATCACCGCCCAACAGCCACCGAGCGGCCACCCATCCACAGCTCGCCACTAGCGCATCCACCAGTCCACTACCTCCCTCAAGCCCCCAACTGGCTCTCTATAGATTGTCGGCAGTCCTATGGGGACCAGGAGCTCTGCAAGCCAGTGCTTGAATATTTCGATACTTCGGCGAGCATATTCTGGCATACATCAAATCTGCGGCGAACTAGTATTCCTTACCGAGATTCCGGCAAATAGGGAATATTCCAGTGGATTTACAGCATATTCCGGGCTATCAATTTTTTCCGGCAAGGGGGGATTTTTTTCCCTGACGGCCAGACGGATGTCAAATTTATGCTAGTGAACTACTGACGTCAACATGACATCATCCGTACGGTCGGCCCTCTTTGCCCCTCCTAACCCTAGTTTTTTCTAAAAGAGTAGTTTTTTTTTTCTTTTGGTCATAACTTGGGCATACGGTATCAAAATCGGGCAAATGAGATATTGTCGGAAAGTTGGTTCCAAGCACTTTCATTTGGTTAGTTTATTTTTCACTATTTTACTATTTACCTACATTTATTATTGTTTGAAGTCAAATGTTGTTTTTGGACTTCTGAGCTCATAAATTTTTGCCACGATGTCCAATTTTTTCCTCGTTTGCGGCATTGGAAAGGTATTAAGGAGCTCTATGTTGCTGTCTATGCACTTTTTTTGTATCTGTCCTAGGTTGATCACTTAATCCAGATTTGTCCCGATGGGTTGTTTGGAGATTACTTGGATATTTTGACAGATGGGAGGGCGCATCTTGCATCTTTGCACTTCATTTTCAGTAATACATCATTCAATAATTGTTTGTTGCTTCATAGATTCCAGGGTTGTTCCCGTTTGTAGTTTTTGAGTGTTCTGTGGCATCGGGTATGCTGTCACATTATTTTGAGTCCAGTTTTGGTTTCAATTGTAGACAGAGATATTTTTCCTTGCTTGTTAGATTGCGGTTCTAGTGTTACTCTACAGAGTTCTTCCAATGCTTCTTTGCAGCATGTCATCACATTGTTGGGGGGTTTTGTCCCACTGGGTTTTTCCTTCTCTACCTCATATTGCATTTTTAAATGGGTACCTGATCAAGGCTAGTTGTTGGGACCCATCTTTGCTTTCATGCATCTTATTCTAGTGTTTTAGCTTCTTCCTAAGTTCATCTTAAGGGGGGGTGTTAGAGTAATAAGTTATTATGCTTAATTAATTGCATCATATTGATTAATTAATTAAGTCACTTATTCCTCTTTATTACTTAAGCTAAACTTAGGCACATTAATAATTAATTATTAAGTGTGCACACTAGGGTTTTATTCAGGGTTTCCATTTTAGGGTTTCTTGATCTCCTTCATAAGGATTGATCTCTTTGTAATAATTGATTCTCTTAATGCATTTTTACTAAGAGGTTTATAGAACATTATTTGGTTCTTCATATCTTTTGCATGTGACAGGTATCCATCTTGCATGTAAGTGATCTTGGTTTTCTAACATTTTTATGGCCGATTTTAATGGTGGACTTTAAATCATTTTAACCTTGTTTTATCTATCCTTTTTACATGTTTCTTCTATGTCAATCTCATTCCTTCTCCTCTTCATTGCTCATCATTGTAATTGTGCAATTTCCATGTATATTTGGATCAATATTTTCATCATCTATGGTTATTAAGTATGTTGGTTTTTCTTTCACACTTTTCACACTTTTCATTTGAAAACCTTGCTTGTTTACACATGTTGATTTTGTTTTATTGTTTTTTTTTGGTCATCCATGGGTTCTTGTTTTGATTTTTATTGCTAATAGCCATTGGTTTTTTTGTTTTTATTTATTTATTTATTTTTCTATTGGTTTTCATTTTTCATCTTTAGGGTTAGGTTTTTTTTGTCACCTATGCATTGTTATACCAAATAGGAATTTCTCAAACACTAAACCCTAAACCTCTTTATGTCAACACCTAACCTCCATCCTTCATGACCACCATTTTCATTTTCTCTGATCAAACACCCTTTAAAAGATTCTATCAATCAAATATTTTTCTCCGAATAACATTTTGCACAGACCGACTCTTTGTTGATTGAGTAAATTTTACAAAATTACATGTTGCAACCCTACTACACCATTCACAGATGTACCACAAGGTTTTTTCCCACACAAAATCATCTAAATATGGTCTCAATGTTGGTCAAGGGATTTTCCGTGTCCAACACCATCACTAAACCCACCATTAAATTGACCAAATGCAAACCCTTTCCTTATGATACGTGCAAAATTTTCCTTGTGTTATATCCCCTTAACCTTTTCATTCACCTAACATGTTGTTTGGGGAATTTTCGTAAAGTGACATCATTTGTCACCTCACAAGTGTAGTTTGGGAAAAAAAATTTGAACGAAAATTTGAATGCACTACCCTTATGTATTTTAGGGAAAATTCCCCAAGGTACATCAAATTGATTTACCACCATGAACTTTAGAGAATTTTCCTTGAAATACATATATATTAATCTACCATGTAGGTTGGAGAAAATTCTCTGAACTACACCTATATACTTACCCTCATGCAAAGGTGGAGAATTTCTCTGAGTTTACATCTAGTTTTGAATTTCCCATTTAATTTGGAGAATTTTCTCCAAATTACATATCAACACACTAGAGATTTAGAAGCATAGATTTTTTTCACAACTACAAGGTACTTGATATTTTTTCCTAACACTAGGGAACTCTAAAACTAATTTTTGCATTTTCCTCACCAATGTTTGATCCTTCTCTAAAAAATAACATGATATACAAGTATTAGGGTGTGATTCCAATGACATCCATGGAATCCAATGTTGATCACATCAAAGACTCTGAAATTGGACATGTGGATATGTCCAAATTCCTAGAAACAAGCAACCCATTGATTCAAGCATGAAGTGTGTTCTTGACAATAACATCCACTTAGTTTCCTCATTTTTAGTGTCAACCCACAATCTTGAATTTTTATTTATAGTAGATGCACATTTCAACAAGGAAAGTAACATCATCATAGATAGAGATGGGAAAGTGATCATAAGGCTTGATGAAGAGTTCTTCAACAACATTTTCAGATGTCCCAACATCCAATACTTTTTAGGAGTGGTTGTATCAATATGTCTATGTCATAAAGAAAGGTCAATAGAAAATCCTTTTGGGAAAGCAAATCAGTGATGCTATTTGTGAACAACTTTCCAAGGTATCTTCTTCATTGAATTTTTACATGGCTTCATATCTAGTATATGGTTTTTCCTCTATGATGCACTTTCCAAGCTTGTCTTTAAAAGGTGACAAGTGAAAGGCTCTTGTATATGAATATTATTCTCAATTGACTTTGAAGTAGGGCATTAAAAATTTTAGGGCAGTTAATGATGCCTTTTTATATTCCTACATGTGCATGTTTAACAGGGAACTTGAGAAGAAAAGGATGTCAAATTAATCTTGGAAACTTTGCAAAAACTTTGGTTACATGTTTCTACAATTTCCTACCTTTACATATATCAAGGTTGGTTTCTTTGATGGATATCTATACATGCTTCCTAGATATCCCAATGATTAAATTTTACTAATGGATTTGTGCAAGAAGATTATGATTGTACATAATAAGAATGCATAATCACATAAGGATGGGTTCAAGTTTCCTCTGACCATTGGCAGATATTCTATTACTACTTCTCCAAGAGCCAATTCCATGGAGATTGAGATGCAATGGGTAACATTGAAAAAGTAAAAAAAGAGGAATAACTTCAACTACAGGGGAATGAAAGATAAGCTTAGGAAAAACTACAACCATGTTCACAAAATTGAGGACATATGGGCTAAGTGTGGGACTGATGAAGATGTAAGGAAGCTAGACTACACTTGGCTTACCTTAGAGAAAATTAGAAACCTTGATCGTGAAAAAATTCATGATAATAAGGAAGAAGATAACATTTTGGATCTTGAATATGAGAAGAAAAATATTGTTGATACCCCTCTTCCACCAATCCAATGGTCTCAAAAAGAAATGATTTCAACAAGAGATATGTTCCAACCTACTCTTACAAATACCAATGTTTGGATGTAGAATAAGGGAAATAAGTTGAAATACTTTAACACAAGATCATAAGAAGACAGTTTTGAAGGGTCTGTCAGTAATAAAGGAGAATTAATGACAAAGAATAAGGATGATGTTCCAAGTACCAAAAATGTAACTAAATTTATTTCTAAGATGAAAGGAAACAAGAGTAAGGAAAAAGAAGCAACATCAACTCAAGTTGAGGAACAAGAAGAACATAATCTAGCTAAAGAATCACAAGAATGTCCTATCGCTTCTCACCTAGATTTTTCACTCGAAGATTATCCCCTTTCTTCTTCTTCTCCTATAGCTACTATTGTACACAACCCTACCCCTCCTATTGTTACAAGTGAAAAAAAAATTCCTATTATTTCTACTATTCATGTTACTCCTTTTGTGTTTGTACAATCAATTCATTCATCACCCACTAGTGGGTCCATTTTTGGAATTCCTTGAGGAAATATTGAGATTTTTTTTGGCTCTCTTTATTCCATTCCTAGTCTATCTGATGTGACCTCACCAATTCTCGACACATTTACCTAGACTAAATTTGATAAGTTCATGGATATATCTACACCTCAAGTGTCAAGTGTGGAGATCCCTACTACATTGTTGATCCAAACTCCACCTATTTTTACTACCATTGTTGTAGAATCAACCCCCCATCCATAAAAAATTTGGTAGAAAGAATAGGAGGTTTTTCCACTCTTCCTCCTTGGTTGACATCAATAACACCCAAGAGGAAGAAACAAATCATCTCCCCAAATGACTTTTATTTTGGCCAACTTGTTTTGGAAAAGACCAATACTACAAAGAAGGCCAAATCTCTTCAAGGGTGATTCTTCACAAGTTAGATAATAAGTATGTTGAAGTGGTATAGCCTCCATCAAAAAAATTTGTGAAAGAAGTGGAAGGTGTTGACTATGTGATCACCATAATTGAGATTAGAAAGAAAACACACAATAGTGCCAAGGACTTGGTGGAACCCTAAAAAAAATTCCTTGTTCCATGTTAAAATCCTTATTACATTTGGATATAGGGTTGGTATTTGCAAAAGCCTATAATATTCTATTGGGCTATAGACTCCCTATTACCCATTGCTAGTTATTTTAATGTATCTTTAGTCGTTCATTGTCACCTGGTAACCAGCCCTTTCTAGCCTAGGTTCAGACCTTTCTATTTTATAAAATTGGGAAAGGATCTTTGATCCCTTACACTCTTTGCATTTTATAACTTAGAGGTTTTCAAGTTAATTATTTTCCTAGGGAGTCCCCTTCATAAGAAAAAGCTAATGATCGCGTGCTTAAAAGGTTCCCACTTATGACCTAATGGCCTTCAATGTTATATCCCTCCTCACTGATTTTTCATTGATTCACAAATTGTAATGGTGATAAGCAACAGATTGATGTTTTCCTTTTAATATTTCTCATCGCTAATGGATTTTAAGTTTTCAAAATTATAATAGCGATGAGTGATACTTCTATATTTATGTTCTTATCACTCATCACTAATGGTCATAAAAAATATAAACTTGGAATGGCAATGAGCAATGTGATTGCTTGATCGCAGATATGTTTTGAATGTAAAATCTCACATCAACAATATGTGATGGACATCAAAAGTTGTAAATATTCTCATCACTAATTGCTTGCAAAATATATGGGGACAATTAGTGATGAAAAAATACCTTATGTTATAACTTCATCACTCATTACTTATTTTCTTTAGAACTTGAGTTCTAAATTGGTGATAAGCAATGGATGTTCTCTAAAGTATTTTTCTCTCTAAAATGGTATAATCCTATGAGCGATGTCTTTTGTGATGTTTGGTTTATGTAGGTTGTACATATCCAAATCCAGTGCCATCACAACATTTCCTATCACAAAGATACGCATCAGTACAAGGTTCGAATTAGTGATATGCGATAGGAGGATAAGTGTGACAAATAGTTAGGCTATGGAACCAAGGGCTAAAGATCATCACTAGAATGTCAATATCACTAATAAGAGTGGGAAAAAGACAAAATAGATCAATGACAAGTGATGGTCACTGCATGGAATGGGGTATGTGGAAAAATCCTAAAGGTTTAGCATAAAGAAAAAAAGAAAGTAGCAAGAAGACTAAGGAACCATTGATAAAAAAATTTAAAGCAAGATAACCCAATGGACTGAGAATCACCAAATAAATGCTTTCATCAAAATTTAGGATCAAAGATGAAGTGATGAAGTGTATGAAGAAAGTTTCCCTCTAAGAAAAACTTGTCTTGTGTACTTCGTTGATATTAATGAAAGCATGGATAAGGAGATTTTGAGTCATTAATCTTGTGATGGAACTTCAAATTTTTGCTCCTTGTGTTTAACACATGCCCTGCCTTATGTCACTTGTCTTTCATGGTGTTGGAAATTTCTAAGGGTTGGGGTTTTAGCTTTGTTTGCATGTAAAACCATTGTGTTATTTTATGCCTTAGTTGGGATCTATTTCGTTGTTACTTTTCAAAGGTTTTTCAAAAAAAAACATCTTATGTCCTATCATTTCGTCTAGGCTGGGTCCTTTTGGTCTCAAATGTTTTATTTCCTCTGCGGGGTTTTATTTTCCTAAGTCTTGGTTCACCCCTTGTTTCATCATTTAAAAACAACTTATGTCATTGTTTACCATCTACCTAGTGATTCCCCCTTGTACTTTTTGTAGACACTTAAAAATGTCCTAGGCCTACGAGTTCTATTTATACCACTCTCATCCTGACATAATTAAGATATTTAATTATGTCCTTAATATACATCTGACTATTAATTAAATAATTCATTATTGTTTAATTAATTCATGGCCTTTTATTCTTCATGATTATTAAATAAATAAATCTTATTCATTTATTTAATATGTCCTTAATTGTCTTAGGTCTTTTGGTTAATTCTTCCTCTTCACTAAATAAATGAATTTCATTTATCTAGTTAATATGTCACTAATTATCACAATTAAATAAATTCATTGATTTATTTAATTTCTAAACCATATTTTTTAAATTGAATAATTATGTTTAATTATTTAATTGTCTGAATTAACATTCCTCTCATTTTAAATAAATGAAATTATTTAAAATGTCATCACATTCTTAATTAATTGTCCATTTTGAATAAATAATCTGAAAAGGGATTATTTATGGTTTTTAAAATCCACATTTTGGATGAACTTATTTGTTTATTCCACTTATGAATTAAATCATTATTTTGTTCACATTCCACCTTGAATTTATTAATTTGCATTATTTCCACCTTGAATCTAATAATGTGAATTATTTCCACTAACTTGTTTATTTATTCCCATTAACTATTTACTAATCCCACTTCCCTTTCCACCAAAATAAATAATTAAGATAATTATTTATTAATCCCCCACTTATGAATTAGACCATTATGTAATTCATAAGTGGACTTGCCACCTTCTATATTTGTGATTATTTTTAATCTCACAAAGTGGGTCACCTTCTCTTTTAATTTTAAAAATCTTTATTTTTAAAATTAATTATCTCACATATTTTCTCCACCACTAATCTGATTCTCTTCATATTGCATCTTGACCCTTCATTTAAGGATCTTTCCCTAACCCTAATTAGGGATGGTCAGATTTAATCTTGGCCCTTCATTTTAGGTCTTTCTCAAGATTCAATCTGATCCGTCCATTCATAATTGGGTTTTCTATAAAATGACAAGCTTACTCATAAAGCAAGGATTCATTCATTCATTCATGATGCTTAGAACTTGATTTCTTAGAGAATTCTTAGGGCCTTAGGAGTTAAGTAGAAGCATTATAGTCATTTTCCATTGGTGGTTTTAGTCATTTAGGATTGTCATAGGTATAGGCACTTAGGAATAAAATCCTTCAAAGCTTGGTGTAGGACTTAGACTTGTATTTCCAGGTTGCTCGCGCATCGAATCTGAGGGCAACACATCAACCAACAAGCTAGAAGGTGTTACGAAAGTGAATCATGGAGGTCTCGGCAATTAAGAGGTATAATTGTTCTATTATTTACTTCCATTGTATTTTGTAATTACTTTGGGTTTCTTAGTCTTTGCTAACCTTAAAATCTAATGACTCAAAAACAAACCCTGAGTTACATTGGTGAACCTGACGTGAAACATATTATTTCCCTTGGAATCCGCACGGTCTCAGTTTTTGTGTTTTCTCTTGCAAGTACAGGTACAGAGTGATGCATCTAACACTTCTAGTAACACATCTGAAGTGTCGCAATGCATACAAGTACCAAAACGATGTAATCACTTTGTTGAGCCGCATCTAAAACACCAAACAACGCAATTGCAAAGTAGAGTTGCATACGCTTCTTCAAACGACACATGATTTACTGTGACGTATTTGTATTTTTTATCACGCATTCGCCTGGAACTATTTCGATCTCTTGCTAATATTGTGCACTAATATTCTCCCCTCACATTCTAGTCTTACGCCATACTAATTGCATTTGTGCAGATTTCGTTTCTTTGTTTTGTTGGTGTAATTAATATTTAATTACACTTTGCATAACTTTACTTAGGCATTATTTATTTCCTAGGTTAATTAATTTTCATCTTTATCTTTTGAGCTATCTTGTTGCTCAAGATAAGATCAAGGTTATGCATCTTTGCTTTTATAAAGCAAATCATATCTTGTAATTATCAAATTCCTGAATAATTATGTTGCATATCTTTTTGCAATAGCTTCTGCTTTTTTGTTTTTCTCTTCTGTGGAAGGATATTCTAGTTTTCAAATTTGATCTTGGTTTCTAAAATGTTTCTCTATTTTTTTGTCAGTTTTTGGCACAGCTTGGTGTGTTTTCTATCATTTTTGTAGGTACAGGTATGAAACGATGCAGTTATTTCTCTCTTTTTTACCGTGACGCATCATATGTGTCATGACACATTCAAGAATTAAAACGCCACAATCGACCTCTCATGGCGCATTTGATAGACTCAGTGACGCATTTTCCATATCAAGCCACATTCGATAAATAGAGCGATGCATTCACACGGTCATGACGCATTCGACTAGTGTTGTTTTCTAGTTATTTTCTATTTTTTGTTTTCTTGTTATTCTGGTTATTTCCTAAATTATGCCTAGCATAATTCTTTGTGTTGCTAATCAATATTTTGCAGCACTTGGCGGTTACTTTCGTGGGTCAAAGGAAAAAATCCAAACTTCTAACTTGTGGTGTTACAGGTCTGAATGTCAAAGAATAAACATTAAAACGTGATTGTTATTTTCTTAGTATAACACATGTTTCTTCTTGGAACAATTAAAAAGAACTAGTGTTTCTACTATGTTTAAGTGTGCTTGCAAAATGGTAGGCGAGTATGCTCTCACCTTGTGAAAACTCGGTGATCAAAAAACTAGACCCATTTTTATCTATTTTACCCTCACAATTTGGTATATCGGAGTAACCTCTCCCCTTGCACTCTCGGGTGATCCTGGGTGTAAGAGAAATGGTTACTGACTCTAGAAATTAGGCCTTTCTCTACAGGAAAAAGTGCTCACCCCAAGGAAACTCAAACCAGCAATGAAGCTCTTTGGCCGAGCTACCCCCGACTGGTATATAAATGTGAATCTTAAGGGAAAACCTAAGATTACAAGTGTGGATGTGTCATACAAATGGAGTAGTACTCCCAGAAACCATGTTGAGCTTAACCCCTTCAGGCTGGAGTGCCACCTAATCGGTGATTAATCTCTTGCCCCATGTATGGCCACTCGAACGGGGGTCCCGAACTAAACACTTTTGTGTAGTAAGCCAAAAACCTTCTATTTGCTAGTGCAGCACCGGTTGGTGTGAAGGCATCCACACTTTCACAGTTTGCAGTAGAGGTAATCAATCTACCATGGGAGTTTCATGGGGGTTGGAAGCTTGGTTGGCTTGAGAAGAGAGTGCACTGTAAGGGGGAGCCCATGCAGCCAAGCTTTTGAATTCACACGCTATGGATATGTGATTGGGGAAACCCAAGTGGAATCTAGTAGATATTGTCATGGCCTAACCATAAGATCCATGTTTGTCTTCTTTGCAATTGATTACATGTTTAGAACATCATTTTTGCAAATGTTTTCTGAATAATAAACAAACAACACTTAAATCTAGAAAATTAGACCATTAACTTTAGAAAATTCTGACCTTTCATCAAAACATCACAAAAGTGAATTCGAATCCAACAATTTCACCTACTATCCAACATCTTTTCTAGAAGTCTTTGTTATAAACCAGAATTGAGAGTGCTCAAAGTTTTCAAACCATTAGCTTGCATTTTTACCTTAGGTTCAACCTTCTTAAAATTAGTTGCATTCCCTAGGCTTCATAATCATCCTTCCTACATAGACTTGTTTGTAGACTTTGGATTAGGCTACCTCATCACACTTTGCTAAATCATTACCTTCAAGAGTAGGTTATCTTGGGACTTAATCAATGATCTCCTTTTTAGCCATTGTCCTTTTGTTAGAATTTTCCAACTCAATAGTTTAGTTAGGAAAACTCACTAGTCATTTTGACCTTGTCACTTAGTCCCTTTAACAAGTCCTTGGATAACCAAAATTAAGACATAGATTAAGCTTAGAGTGGTTAGGAAAACCTTTTTCCACATTGCATTCATCTTAGTCCATACTTTGCATATTTTATGTCTAAAAATCCAAAATTAACCAAAAATATTGTTCACCCTAGTCTTCATTTTGCACCTAGACAATTTCTCTTACATTGCATTAATCAACATTGTCACCTTAGGCATCAGTGTCGCCTTGACCTTTGACACCTTTCTTTGGTAATCTTGTCATCTTGCATAAACCATTTCCTTAGAAAAACGCCGTAATCACCTTGCATCATCATCCTTATCACAAAAACACCAAAAACATAGAATAATTTTCATAATCATCATCCTCATTTGAGCAATTCTCTTTTATGGTTGAAACTAGACTTCAACAAAAGAAAAGACAAATGGAAAAATTTGGACAAGACTTCAATACCAACATCAACACCAACACCTATGATATGAACCAAGACATGACTTTTAATGATCCATTTACCAACACAAACATACAACATCTCATGAACCTACCAACATCCTCTTGAAATCCATTTGAACCATTCATGCAAAGAGACCAGAATGGACAAGTATCCGCTAAGGATTTAGAGGCTACAGCCCAAGATCCTGACATAGCTTCATTTGTAGAAGACTTGGTCTTGAACGATGCTGACAGATACCTTGCTATGCTCCTAGACCAAGGGGAAAAACTACCAAGAGGATTTGACATTAGTACTATAAGACATTCTCTGGACAACACGACACCTCAACAAAACATGAACAATGCCCCCAACGATAACACTGTTGTCACCACACAAATTCCTACAAACACCATCAATGTTACACCTAGTGGCACCATAAATCAAAACACCTCCAATTCAATCTGTATACCTTGGAATTTATCCTTCTCTAAATATGCAAAACAACTTAAGAATGCAAATGATAAAATACCAAAGACACCTCAAGATTAGCCAAAAGAGTGATAAACAATAAGGAAAATAGATGAAATAAGACACAAACGATTTCACCTTCCTTCCTGTTGATTTCTCCTTGATTGGCCCTTGCTTGGAATGATTTTTGTGCTCCTTAGATGATTGCTTGAATGATTAAAATGCAAGATTCAATATGCAATATGATCAAGAGAGATGGCTAAATGATGGCAAAGGATTGAGAATACAAATTGACAGCATTTAGTTGCAAGATTGCTAAGTGTTTGAGAAAGCAAATGGGCAGCATGTAGTTGCTCAAATCAAAAGTGTCGAAAATTCCCTTGAGGAGGGGGTATTTATAGGAGAATTTGAATTCTCTAGAGAATTTAATGGTCAAGATTGATCCAACAAAGCCAAGATGAAGGGTTATGGTGGGTTGAGAACCCACAAGCCCTCACATCTTGACATGTGGAGGGTGAAGTGGTCAAGGGGATATGAGATGGAGGTGAGGTGTCAAGAAGGTACATGAGGTGGAAAAAGGACATGCACCTTGGGGAGTGAGGAGATTTCCACAAAAAGGGATTTCTTGTCCCCAAGTGGGAGTGAAAGGGACTTTTGAGGAATTTTGGAATTCCTCAAAAATCTACATGGGAAAAGGAAAGGTGGTTGGGAATAAGTGTGAATTAAAAATTCACATTCTTAGGAAAGTCTAAGGATAAAAGATGGCTCCAAAAAGGTGGGACTTGGTCACATGTGGAGATTGTGACAAGTCCAAGGTTGGTCACATGTGGAGATTAGACAAGTCCAAGGTTCCTAGAAGCCTTGGAAGGATGGAATGTGAATTAAAAATCACATATAAAGAGGGGAATCTAGGAAGAATTAAAAATTCCTTGGAGAATGATTAGGCTTAATTAATCAAGAATAGAGGATAATTAGGGGTTAATTAGTTAAAAGCAACTTGCAAAAGAAGGATGTATGACACCTCCTAATCATGATTAGGCATGTGCACATCCCAATGAGAGATTAGAAATGGATTAGATTAGATAAAATGATTGATGAGGAGGAATTAAATAAATGTATATTTATTTAATTCATTTGATGAAAGAGGATTAAGGGAGGCTAAGGTATTTAATTATTAATTAAATACCTTAGGGACTTAGCAGGAGAAAGATATTAATTAAATAATAGTAATACTTAATTAACTGGATAAGAGGATGTATAGACGAAAAGGGATAAATTTTGGATAAATTAAGTGTCCAAATTTAGGTGTCTACATTTTTCCCCTCTTTGAGATGGTGTTATGAAGTGGCATCATTTCAAAGAATATTAAAATATAGAACCTAGAAGAAGATGGTTAGATTGGAAAAGATGCCCCAGTCATCCAAAGGAGTGACTAGGAAGGGAAAAAGAAAATGATAAAAATTAGGGATGAAGGATGCCCCCTCAAGAGGACATGCGGGTTGAAGAGAACACGGGTGTGCTCTCGAAATAGATGATGTGATGTAAGGGGAGATGAGGAAGATGATGCAAGGTGATGGGGAAGAGAGTAGGTGATATGGAAATGGATGAAGCACAAATGGATTTGAGGACAAAAGGTGATGTTGCCCCAGTCAAGGTACAAGCCAAAATGGGTTGATGATGGATGGAGGGTTGTCAATGAGGGAATTAAAGATCCCAAAACAACACGAGGATAGGGAAGGATACATCCCACTGAGTGGTATTGATGAGGGAAGGATACATCCCAAAACACCACTAAAAGATAGGGAAGAATACCTCCTGATGATGATGATGATGATGATGAAAGTGTTGTTGATGAGGGAAGGATACATCCCAAAACAACACCAAAGGGATAGGGAAGGATACTAATGGATGATGATGATGATGGGTCAAGGCTGGTAACAAGACTGAGAACAAGACCAAGGATATGAGTAGATGATTCAAGCTAAGTGGAATGGATGGAGATTGGATAGAGATAAGGATGAAGGATGAATGGATGGGGGGATACATGCAAGACGATAGAATGGAAAATGAGATGCAATCCTAATGCAATTTGCCATCTTTGGAGCACTGATTTTTGCTATAGCATAAGACACCAAGTGCCAGGGTATGTGGAACCAAGGCATAATAGTGTCTAATGCATGAAACAAACACAACAGACAAGAAGGCTACCCCAACACTCCAAAGTCATAAAGACCTTGGTCGGGCCAGGTATTGAGATAACCACAAGCACAAAAGGATGCCCCAGCATAACACAAGACCTCAAGGATCTTGGTGGGTACTATGTGGGACAACCAAGAAGACACAATCAAACAAAAAAAATAAGATATGCCCCTATGTTGACCAATCAAAACATACCATAATATGATGGATCATGGCAACCTTGACAAGTCATGATAGGGAGCTCAAATGATAAACAAAATCCAAAAGTATCAAAATATCACAATCAATTTCAAACGTCATTTTCCATAGGATCAAGGGGAGGGATGGGATTGATGAGGTCTATTAGGAAGGATGCATCCTGTTGAGACCGATGATGGGTACTAAGCTAAAAGATCGATATGACGTAAGATATTCAAAACTGATTGGATTTGATGATACAAGTGGCTCTTGTTTGTTGAGAACCAGCTAGATAAGTAAGGGCATAGCTTGATGACATGACACAAGGGAGATAAGACATGAGATTGACACACCCTGAAGACCTAGGGGCTCGGGGACCGATCAAAGATTAGTCTTGCCTACCTGAAAGTGCAGAGCCCTCGTAGTTCGATAAAAGGCTGACGACTGACCAAGATGGAGACCTTGATGGATGGTAAAGATAGGGTGGACAAAAGGAGAAAGATCGATGATAGATGATGGAACCCTGGGGGTAGATCAAATGATCGACCTTGTCTACGTGAAAGCGCAGGGGCAACGTAGTTCAACAAGACCAAAGGCAAAAAATGGATAAAGGATGATAAGATGATAGGATAAGTGGATAAAAAGATGGGACCGATATGACAACATAGGATAGACCTGTTGGATTGGATTGGATGATGACGATCACATAAAGCTCAAGGATGGGATAGTTATCCAAAGCATTAAGATGACTTGGGAGGATGATATGATAGATAGATGAGTGATGAAAAGTGATAGGAGATTGGAAAGATGTGCAAGAGAAGCAGGGGTGATGATGATGAGATAAATGGCATTGGGTTGCTTGGGGGGAGGCCTATAGCCAGATACCAATGACAAGGGATTGTGAGATGGTATGAGAATGGGATGGGATGGGATGAGGATAAAGATGGAAGATTGAATAAAGATATAGGGATGGGGGAGGGGAGGGATTGGGAGATGGATGAGAATATAAGGATTGGGAGATGAAAGGGATGCTAGGATAGCTAGATACGAAGATAAAGATGGTGATATGGAAGGGATGATGTGATAGATGGATAGGGACAGAAGGATTGGGAGATGAAAGCGATGCTAGGATAGATGGATACAAAGATACGGATTGGGAGATGGAAGGGATGTGATGATAGATGGATAGGGAGATGAAGGGATGTTGTGATAGATAATGTCTCCAAGGACTATGTTACAAAGGAAGTAGATGCCCCCACTCTAGATATGTCATATATGAGGAGGCATGAGGGATAGAAGACAAGTGGATGGGAAGATAAAGGAGATAATTAGATGAGGATAAGATGGGTGACTAAGGAATATGATAGAGCATGGATGAAGGGAATGTATACCAATAGGTGTCCAAAGTATGCATAGATAGGTGCCCCTATTTTGATCAAGATCACAAGAAGGATGGAGGGAATGGGAGATAAATGGGATATGATGGTAGGATGCGGAAGATAGGTGGGATGGAGGGATTTATGAAGAGGACGGATAACAGGAAGACGGGTGCATAGCTGGAAGCATAGCGGATGGAGGGAATGCATATCAGAAAGTTGCCTCCACGTGCAGATGGGGATTTATGCATGACGCCTGTTTTCCAGGTTTTCATCATGGTACTTATCCAAGGTGCTTGTTTTGCCAAGTTTTCACCATTGGATGGATTATTTCTCTTTACTTTTTCTTTTCTTTTTTTGGACTTTTTGGACTTTTTGGATGTCATGCAGAAGGAGATGGGTAAGGATAAGGAAGTGGATAAGCAGATTTAGAAGACATGTAATAAGGATCAAGGTGTTAAGAGCCCATGTTTGAAGTGACTGTTGGATGTTGGTACAACCTTATTAGGCTAAATGGATTACGCATGAGGGTGAATTAGAGGGATTGGATGGGGTTGATACATGGGATAATGGATGGGATGCTGGAAAGGTTATGGATAGAATGAAGGGGTGGATATGTGATGGGGAGATGTGTTCAGGACTAACATTGGCACATGTGGTGGTGGATGTGGAAAAATAATAGGATTAAGGGATGGAGAATGTGGGGATAATGGAGGAGATGGAATGGTGAATTTTGGGACATGAGGACCCAAAACAGACTTAGCAACTTTGGACGTTCTTACAGATTTTTCATGTGATGGCATTGCATCTTTTTTCTTTGGGATCCACATGGTTTTGATCTTTGCTTTGGTGGGCCTTTGCGGCCTACAGATTTGATGTAGATTTAGATTTTTCTTCTCTTCACCACGCCTTTTGGAGGGGACGTGAGGAGCCTTAGATTCATGTGGATGCTTGGATTTATGCATTTTTTCTTTAACAGCCAAAGTGCTTTTAGTAGCAATGGGATGGGTGTGAGGAGAAGGATGATGTGAAGTGATGGGGGTAGGAGTATGGGGATTATGTGTAGATGGAGGATGTTTAGGTAAGTGCCTTTATTGATCCTGACTATGGGGTATGTGAGAGGGAAGTTTATGATGGATGAGATGGATAGGTGATGAATGGATGAAAGGATGGATAGGACGATATGGAGGAGGTGATTTTGGGATATAGGGGCCCAAAATAGACGTAGGACATGGAGGAAACAAGGGCATGGTAGATGGAGGATTGGAGATGGTAGATGGAGGGATGTAAGGACCCAAAATGGACAGAGCAGATGAAGGAGGAAGATGGACGGTTGTTTTGAGGTGATATGATAGAGGAGGAGGGATGGAAACATATGATCTGGTGGGGCGATGAGAAGAACCGACATTTCTTTTGGAAAAGGCTTGTTGAGGACATCTAGAGGTTGTACCAACATTTTTGGATTGCGAGTCGTGAGTAGTACATCCAAGACCTTGCGGATACAAATGTTCTTTAGCTTGGATGGGCTCTATAATACCTTGCTCATGAAGGCCCAAACCTTTTCCTTGATAGTTCATTCTCTTGAGCATTCGATCTAGGATAGGATTTTTGTTATTCTGGAAGAATGATGCGAGTTCATTATTAGGTGGAAGAGGAAGGTCGGTGTATATGCTTTGTTTTTCTTCTGTGAGGAGAACACCATGGAGGAATGTGAGAGGACCCAGGGGATATGCAAGCGGTGTGGGGATAGCATTTTTAGGCGATGATGGGGGATCATGAGAAGGAGATGATGGGATAGCAACATCAAGAGAGGGAGTAGGGGCCATGATAGGATCTGGATTTGTGGTAGTAGGCTCATGCGATGGAGCTAGAGATGGAGCAGTGGAAGTTTGAATGACAAGGGGATCATGGGATGGAATGGATGGGGGACTATGATCTTGAGGTGGACTAGATGGGATGGTAGGATCTTGATCTAGAGAAGGGGATATGCTGGCATGCTTTGGATTAGACTCTTGGCGTGACTCATCTTGTGTGGATGGCATGATAATGGAGTCCGGTTGGGAATCTTCAAGTGGGGAAGATGGAAGGATGGAGGATTCAAAATATTCCTAGGAATGGATGCTAGCAGTGGAAGAAGTGGATTGGATTTGGGTGTCGTCAATAGGTTCAATGGCTCTCGGAGTAGGGGGTGGGTGTTCAATGGATTTGGTAGATGTGATGGTAGGAGATGGGGACTCAGTGGATTCAGAGGATGTGATGGTAGGAGATGGGGACTTAGTGGATTCAGAGGATGTGATGGTAGGAGATGGTGACTTAGTGGATTCAGAGGATGTGATGGTAGGAGATGGGGGTTCAATGGATTTAGTGGGTTCAATGGTTTGAGCAGTACTAGGGGTGGTAACATCAATAATAGGTGTGGTATGGAGGAGGGTCCCATCACTAGTGACCGTGGATGATGGATCTAGATGGCATGGTTCCATGACTTCAAGATGTGGAGTTGGGGATGACTTCTTTATAATGAGTCCTTGGAGAACTTCTGAAATGAGAGATTTGCATATGGTTGGCTTGGATGGGGTGGTAGAAGTGGATGAGGGATTATGGATTGGTGGACTAGGGTTAGATGGAGGAATGGGATTGAATGTAGGACTATGAGTAGATGGGGGATTAGAATTGGATGGAGGACTAGGATTAGATGGATGAATGGGATTGGATGGAGGACTAGGATTAGATGGGGGGTTAAGGTAAGGATATTGGCGTGGTGAATTAAGATAGGGGGACATGGATTGTGGATTAAGACAAGAGGATATAGGTGGTGTAGTGGGACAAGAGGATGTGGGGGATGGGTTATAATAAGGGTATTGGGATGGTGGATTATGATTAGAATATGTGGATGTAGGATTAAGGTAAAAGGGTGTGGATGTAAGATTAGTATGGACAGACTAGGAAAGAGGATTAGGATAGGGAGTCATGTATGGGGAATTGTAATAGGAATATTGTGATGGAAGACGAGGATAAGAGGATGTAGATGTTGTGTAAGAGGATGATGTAGATGAAGGAGATGACAAATATGGGGATGAAGAAGATATTGGATATCCATTGTCAAATGTGGAATAAGGAGCATGATTAAGCATGGATGAAGACATAGCGGGATAACTGGAAGGGGTGATTGGATTGTGGAAAGTGGATGGAGAAATCTTACTAGTGATGATAACATCAAGGGGATCTATGTCATATTCTTCTTGATCGACAAGACTTTTGTTATCGTCGTCCACGTAATTAGGGTTTCCCTTGACTACTATTGATGGAGGATGAGGATTCATGATGGTGAAAGGATAAAGAGGATGGATAAAAGATTTTGGATGGGAATAGATTAAAGCTCAAATCAGGATTTTCGTCAAGCTCAGATCAGGATTGGACAAAAGCTCATATTAGGATGATTGGATGGGATTCAGTAGACAGATGATTGAATCGGGTAGATGATTTGATGAACTTGATTAAAGTACTAGATCAGTTTGATTGGATAGGATCAAATGATTAGATGATGTTGATTGGATAATTGTGATTAGATGAAGATGATTGTATGTATCTGATTAGAGGAATAGATTAGTTTTATTAGATAGGAAGAAACAAAAAGTACCACTAGATAGAGCTCAAAAAATTGAATAATTTTGGTTTTTAAACCAAGTTGATTTGACATACAGTTTGTAAATGACAGTCCCGGGAAGTTAGGGGCGTGTCCACCTTGTGATGCAGGGCGTGGCCATCCCAGGATGGTCAAATTCTTGATAGGTGGAAATAGAAGGAACCACTAGATAGAGCTTAAAAAAATAAGCAACTTTGGTTTTTGAACGAAGTTGATTCAACATACGGTTTGTAAATGACAGCCCCGGGAAGCTAGGGGCGTGTCCACCCTGCGATGTGGGGCGTGGCCGCCCCAGGATAGTCAAATTCTTGATAGAAGGAAATGGAAGGTACCACTGGATAGAGCTTATAAAACTAAGCAACTTTGGTTTTTGGACGAAGTTGATTCGACGTACGGTTTGTAAATGACAGCCCCGGGAAGTTAAAGGGGCGTAGTCAGCTTTTTGCAGTAAAACAGAGGGGGCTGCGTAAAATGGGGGCACTGCGTAAAACTAGGGCGCTGCTACATAAAACGAGGCGCTGCGTAAAAGTGGGGCACTGCTGCGTAAAACGGAGCGCTGCGTAAAAGCGGGGCACTGCTGCGTAAAGCGGGGCGCTGCTGCGTAAAAGCGGGGCGCTGCTGCGTAAAGCGGGGCGTTGTTGTGTAAAATGAGGCACCGCGTAAAAGCGGCAACCCACAAAACGGGGCCGTGATAAAAGCGGGCGTTGTTGCACAAAATGGGGCAATCTCGTGATAAAACGGGGCGCTGCATAAAAGCGGGGTGCTGCTGTGTAAAGCGGGGCCATGCTGCGTAAAATGGGGCACTGCTGCGTAAAATAGGGCGCTGCTTAAAAGCGGGGCACTGCTACGTAAAGCGGGGCGTTGTTGCGTAAAACGGGGCGCTGCATAAAAGCGGGGCATTGCTGCGTAAAGCGGGGCACTGCGTAAAAGTGGGGTGATGCTGCATAAAACAAGGTGCTGCATAAAAGCGGGGCGCTGCTGCGTTAAACGGGGCGCTGCCGCCTTTCTGTGCTGATTGTGAGTGGTGTTTGGTGATGTAAATGGTAAAAATTATGATGTTCGCTAGGTGAGGGTATGGACTTTTGAATGGAATATGAGGAAATTAGAATGAACGGGCAGATTGAAGATGATTGTGGAGAATGAGTGGGGATTTAGAATGGTTAAACAAAGATTTGGAATGATAAGATGGAGGTTTAAACGGATCAAATGGAGGTTTCAGGAGGCTTAGAATGACAAAAATGGAGGCTTAGGATGATGAGGTAATGGTTGGGAATGGTTAAATGGTGATTTAGAAGCTGAATGAATCCAAATGGGGTAATTTCAGGTGGCCAGGAGGGAAAATCCACCCCTCTGCAGCAAGAATTAGGGCGTTGATAGCAAAATCAGGGGCGTAGACAGCTTTCTACAGTAAATCAGGGGCGCTACCACCTTTTTGCAAGGGCGTAGACAGCTTTCTGTAGTAAATCAGGGGCGCTACCACCTTTCTGCGGTAAAGCAAAGGGCGCTGCTGCCTTTCTGCAGTAAATCAGGGGCCCCACCGCCTTTCTGTAGTAAATCAGGGGCGCTACCGCCTTTCTGCGGTAAAGTAGAGGGTGCTGCCGCCTTTCTGCAGTAAATTAGAGTTTGGTTTTTTTATGGCAAGGGCTATGGCAAGGATGCAAAGTGATAAAACAAGTCCAAAATATCAAAAATTTGATAGATTTTTCACAAGAAAACACCTCAAGCAAGCACAATCCTATGATTAGTATTATGGGTATGGCAAGGCAAAGTCTTAATCTAGGATGCACAAGGCTTCTAGGGAGTCCTCGATATACTCTCGGTACATGAGGCACAACCGTGAACACCAGTCTGTCACAAGCGTGAGTCGAGAACCCCTACGAGATACTGAAAGGCTTGGACCAACTCTTCACGTCTATCTAGATATCATCCTAGCTTCGACGCTCCGCCAATTACGACGCAACTGGATTGGAGTACAACTTTCGTTCTCCCCCCTTTATATACCCCGTCAGTACGCGTGGTTGGAATCGTCCCTTGGGGTGATGAAATCCCCAAGCAGGTCCCACTAAAAAGAAAACACTAACTGTTCCCAACTACTCCCCAAGCTCACACGAAGTGCAAGGGGAAAGTGAAAACAAATCAATGCCCCCCTTCGGTAACACAAAAAAATAAACACTTACAGCAAATAATGTAGTGTTAATCCCCCTAATTAGACTATATTTGAAAACAGCAAAGATAGTCTTTGAAAATCTGATCAAAGGGATAGTCCTGTAAGCAAATGTTAGATGTCTTCTTCTTCGCTCTTTGATCAATAATTCTCTAATACGTTGCAAAACGTTAGTGAAAAACAACAATATTCTTGCCAGAACAACGTTAGAGAGTTATCACGTGAAAATAGCAAAAAAAACTAGAGCAAAAACGAAGCTAAAACGCCTATTTTACCTTCCAAACTGTGTTGTTTTGGGGCGCTGCTGCCTTTCTGCGGGGGCGCTACCGCGTTTCGGCGAGGGCGCTACAGCATTTCTGCGGGGGTGCTACTGCCTTTCTGCGGGGGCCCTGTCGCCTTTTTGCAAACTTTTCTTGCAAAATTCTTAACCAAAAAGGACATAAAATGCAAGAACCCGTTTGTGGGTCCCACCGGGCGTGCCAAAAATGTATACTTTGGAATTTATCCTTCTCTAAATATGCAAAACAACTTAAGAATGCAAATGATAAAATACCAAAGACACCTCAAGATTAGCCAAAAGAGTGATAAATAATAAGAAAAATGGACGAAATAAGACAAACGATTTCACCTTCCTTGCTGTTGATTTCTCCTTGATTGGCCCTTGCTTGGAATGATTTGTGTGCTCCTTAGATGATTGCTTGAATGATTAAAATGCAAGATTCAATATGCAATATGATCAAGAGAGATGGATAAATGATGGCAAAGGATTGAGAATACAAATTGACAGCATTTAGTTGCAAGATTGCTAAGTGTTTGAGAAAGCAAATGGGCAGCATGTAGTTGCTCAAATCAAAATTATCGAAAATGCCCTTGAGGAGGGGGTATTTATAGGAGAATTTGAATTCTCTAGAGAATTCAATAGTCAAGATTGATCCAACAAAGCCAAGATGAAGGGCTATGGTGGGTTGAGAACCCACAAGCCCTCACATCTTGACATGTGGAGGGTGAAGTGGCCAAGGGGATATGAGATGGAGGTGAGGTGTCAAGAAGGTACATGAGGTGGAAAAAGGACATACACCTTGGGGAGTGAGGAAATTTTCACAAAAAGGGATTTCTTGTCTCCAAGTGGGAGTGAAAGGGACTTTTGAGGAATTTTGGAATTCCTCAAAAATCTACATGGGAAAAGGAAAGGTGGTTGGGGAAATAAGTGTGAATTAAAAATTCACATTCTTAGGAAAGTCTAAAAGATAAAAGATGGGCTCCAAAAAGGTGGGACTTGGTCACATGTGGAGATTAGACAAGTCCAAGAAGTTCTAAAAGCCTGAGGATTGGAATGTGAATTAAAATTCACATATGCGGTAACGAAGAATAAAAGAATTGTACCCCTTCGAGAATGACTAGGGCTTTAATTGAATCAAGAATGAGGATAATTAGGGGGCTACCTTAGATTATGCTCAACTTGCAAAAGTCGGAGGATGTGACATCCTAATCAAGGATTAGGCATGTGCACATCCTTAATGGAAGAGATTAGGAATGATTAGGATTAGATGAAAATGATATGAGGAATTAAATAAATGTAATATTTATTTAATTTATTTGATAAAGAGGATTATAGAGGTTAAGGTATTTAATTATTAATTAAATACCTTAGGGACTTAGTAGAATTAAAGATATTAATTAAATAATAGTAATATTACTTAATTAACTCGGATAAGAGGATGTTTAGACGAAAAGTGAAAAATTTGGATAAATTAAGTGTCCAAATTTGGATGTCTACACAATCAATGCAACATCTATCAGAGGAACGCCCACCATGCCACAAACAATATCACAATCCATGCCTGCAATGACAATGACATCTTCACAAATAGTTGGAACTACCCTAGGGTCTACACCACTAGGGGAAAATTTCCCAAACCCCATTTTTGGGACTTCATCTATGACCATAGGGACAACATCATCCAATCTTTATGTCAGAACCTCATTCAACCCCTTTGGAGGAACTAAACGATGTATGCTTCTTAGAGGCCTCCAGCCAAATGTTAACACATCATCACAATTAAAATCAATGCCTCACAAGGATGAAATACCAACATCCCGCATGGACAATTCGAAGTCTATAATACCAACATACTGCAGGGACAATTCCAAGGCCATAATAACATCCTGCATGGACAATACCAAGGACAAAACACCAACATCCCACGTGGACAATTCTTCCAATATGGACAAAGCACTCAAATGACACAACAAATGAATACCCTTGGGCACCAAAATAGGCAAGGTTACCAAATTCTCCAAATATCAACAAATATGGCTAGATCGCACATCCCACATATTCATCACAGATCCACACACAACACGATCCTCATCAAAATTAGCAATATCAACAACCACCAAACCAAGACATGTCATACATGTCACAACAACAAATGTCACATCCAAATTCGAACATGCTATCACAATCAACGGGGATTCAGGAGATACACATCACTCCCATGTGTGATGTAACCAATAATCCCATAATAGATGCCTTGACAGCCAGGATGGCAAACCTTCAAAAATAGATGGAAAATATGCAACCATCTGACAAAACACCACCAATGTCATGACCTATGTCTGTATCCTTTTGACATGACCTTATACATGCTGCCATTTCCTCCCAGATATGTGGCCCCAAACTTCACCAAATACAAGGGTAAGATGAATCCTATTGAACACATCTGAGAATTCACAACTACATGGACATCGCATATGAACACACTTACTTGATGAGACTATTCTCCAAAAGTCTAACAAGACCCACACTTGAATGGTTCTCCACTTTGAAGGGGATAAAAACATGGAAAGAAACTATAGGAAAATTTATAAAAAATTATGCCTATAACATTGACACAGACACCTCCATTACTAGCTTATGCACACTTACACAAGAAGACGTTGGTGAAACTTTTATCCCATTTTTCAAATGATGGAGAGGCTTAGCAAGCCGCTACCACATAGACATACCTAAAAAGGAGAAGGTTGACATGTTTGTACAAACACTTCTAGACCCATTGAGAAATGGCTTGCAAGATCATTGTTGTACAACCTTCGCAGACCTAGTCGAATGAGGTGTCCAACTTGAGAAAGCTCTTATTGCTGAGGGAAGATTAAAATATGATCCTAAAAACACAAACGCAAGTCAAAATCCTCCCACTGATAGGAATAAGTACTAGGCTAAGAATAAACAAGTCACCAATGATGGCATTGTCGACGCCAAGGCAATGAACACTATGGGTCATGTATTGGCTCTAAAGGGGGTTCAACCACAAAACACACCAACAATGATATCGACACCCCCTACCCATGTACCTTCAAACAACCAAGGCAACCAAAATAATCAAGGACAATACCATCAAATAAGACAATTCCCCAGGGGTCACACATACACTCCCTTGGGGGAACCCATCAAAGAAGTCCTCAAGAAATGCATCCAAAATGGGGTCATCACACTCCAAGAACCCAAATCATACGACCTGGGGCAATTCAAACTAGCATGGTGGAATGATAATGCATTTTGTGAGTATCATCGAGGAAAAGGACATACAACCTCAAACTGTCAACAACTGAAAAATTTGGTACAAGACCTTATCGAGAATCATACCATTGAGATAGGTGGACCACAATTTGCATCTAATTTAGACCATATTATACACAAAAACCCACTGCAAGACCATGGTTCTAGTAACCCTTCCATGTCAAAAACCAATAACAATAATCGAGCCAACCATGCCCGTATTGCATATGACTATTCTAGTGGACCCATCATAAACCATATTAGAACAATTGTTGAACATGTCAATACGGTTACTGTCAGAAAGGCCATTGAATGCAATGTCACTACCCACAGGGGAAAATTAACCATAGCCAGCCCTCCTCCTCCCAGACAACCAAAGGTAACAATAGCTGGCCAGTCCGCCCAACAATCACAGTCTCGTCCATTTACCAAACAAGCCCAGCCTACAAGAAATTTTAACCTTATTGACCAACTTGGGAAGACACTTGCATAGATTTCTATACTCGAGTTGCTACACATTTCCTCGGTGCATAAGGCTATACTCGACAAAACATTACAAGAGTCTTTTGTTCCCCCAGACATTGATGTCAATCAATTTGAGGCCATGGTAGGCTATCTTACCACTCCCCACCATATAGCTTTTTCAGACCAAGACTACTCATCATCTAAATCCAAGCATCATGATGCCCTTCACATAGAAGTCTTCATCCATAAGCATAAGGTCAGACGAGTGTTAGTAGATGGTGGAGCAAGACTAAACATATGCTCCTTAAAATTGGTTAAGGCTCTAGGCTTTTCTGATGCTTGTGTGGACACTACAGAAGAGCATTGTTATCAAGGCATATGATGATGAAGAACGTACCTCCCGGGAAATAATTTCACTTCCAATTCATATCAGACCGGTCATTGTGGACACCACTTGTCAAGTCCTAGATCTAGAACTTCCATACAATATTCTACTTGGTCGACCTTGGATTCACACCTTGAAATTTGTCCCTTCCACGTACCACCAGTGTTTGAAGTTTCCCTTTGAAGGCACTGAGATTACCGTATATGGAGACCCTGACCCATTTCAATATTGTACCAATTTGAGAGGTGTCTCGGAGTGCCAAATGCCTATCAACAGTGAAGCTTTGACATCTTCATCCTCTAAATTCCTTGACCCATCAACACTTGCAAAGTCTTCCACATCCACTACCACAACATCCACTTTTGCTTCTTTGGCAACCATGACCACCTCCAGGACATCTACCACTTCACCCATTACCCCAAGCATTGACACAAGTATTAAGATCCATGACCAAGGGTGTGGAGAGTATAAGCTAAATACGGCCTATTGCATAACAAGGATGCCCAAGTCTCCCCAGGTCTATGACAAGTCTTGCTTCATGTTAGAGCCAAAAGAAATTTTTAGAGTCCCTCCAAAAATAGTATTCATAAAGTGGGGTGAAATGAGTCAAGAGGACACTGACAACGTGTTATCCTAGATTTATAGAGAACCAGAGGATACAACTCCCTTACCAGTAAAAATGTATAGTAAAGGATATGACATGATAAAGAAAAAAGGCTATGATGGAATTAGTGGCCTTGGCAAGCACAAGACAGGAAGGAAAGAACCTCTAGCACCTCAAGGAAGACCTAAACATCTTGGGTTAGGGTTAGAACTAGGAGAATCTGGTGATCATAGTACCAATGCGCTTTCTAGCAAGAGAGTAAATGCTTCAGACTGTGTCAAGACAATTGAAGATCCCCTTTCTAAAATTGACTCCCACGAATGGGAATTTGGCTCCCAATGATCCCTAAGTAACTATTGCCTTGATGACTTATTCCTTGAACTTGGAGAGTGTACATTTGAAGAGAGATTCTGGAAAATGTTCAAAACTGACATGACACTAGACAACACCAAGTTTGGAGCCTCTTCTACTCCTATTGACCATAATCCTAACATACTCATCTACCCTGCCGAACCTAATGATCATCATTTGGATCCATTTGAATCACCACATGACACTACTGACCTTGACTCCGTGCCCTTTTTTCCTTACTTTGCTGATGAGGGTGAATCAAGCAAGGTAGAGTACTGGATAGAATCTGATATAGAGTCCGATGATGACAATCTTATCTTTAACCTCTCTGAATCCATCAACATGCTTTCCGCTCCCTACCCACTGTACACCAATATTGATGATGTATTTCCTTAGTCTACCCAACTCTAATCAATCGGGATCAACAAGACCCTCTAGTTATGGACATATTTCAAAATGATGAGGCCATTGTAGAATTCATGGGACTGTGTGAGGGTATACCAGGTGGAGACCACAAGGCTGGATTTTCCATTGACCTAGATTGTGTTGCTTACTTTAGGGAGACTACTCCGTCCTCTAGTCACAAAATGAAAAATAAAAAATAAAGCAAAAAATGACACATCTTTAGGTGAAAACCAAAGGGAACCTTCTGATGATAAAAAAAAATAAGGGACATATCCGAAGGTGAAAACCTCTCTGGGGCACCTAAGGATGGAGGACTAGACTTTCTCCCTGTAACTCAGGAAAAATCAGCCATGCTCATAGAGGAAGCTATGGAAATAAAGATATCCACAATAGAAGATCCTAAAATGGTCCTATTCACGACATCTTTGACAGAGGAAGAGAAACCTGAGTTCTAAAAATTCTTTTCAGAATGTAAGGTCAACTTTGCATGGTCCTATGCTAATATGCCTGGGTTGGATCCAGAACTTGTCTTGCACCATTTTCCATTATTCCCAGATGCCAAGCCAGTGAAATAAAAGTTGCGAAAGATGCACTCACAGATCACCTTATTAGTCAAAGTAGAACTTAAGAAATTGCTAGATGTAGGGTTCATATGGTCCATCGACTATGCCGAATGGATATCAAATCTTGTACCAGTCACAAAGCCAAATGGTCAAATCTGCATCTGCATAGATTTTTGGGACCTGAACAAGTCCTGTCCAAAGGATGACTTCCCATTTCCAAACATTAACATCATAGTGGACCTTACAACAGGATATGAAATGTTGTCCCTCATAGATGGTTTTTCTGGTTATAACCAGATTCATATTGCCCCTAAAGATCAACACAAAACAACCTTCACATCTCCCTAGGGCAAATACTATTGGAATGTCATGCCTTTTGGTCTTAAGAATGCAGGTGCCACATATCAGAGAGCCATGACAACCATATTCCATGACATGATGCATCAAATAATGGAAGATTATGTAGATGACCTTTTGGAAAAATCTTTGACACGAAAAGACCACTTGAAGGTGTTAGACAAAATTTTCAAGAGGCTAGAAGAGTACAAGGTCCACTTGAATCCAAAGAAATGTGTCTTTGGTGTGACATCAGGAAAACTTTTGGAATACATTGTTTCTCATAGAGGCATTGAAGTCGATCCTGCCAAGGTAAAAGCCATATTAGACATGCCCCCTCCAAAAGGAATAAGTGAACTCAGGACATTACAAGGTAGGCTACAATCTATCTGATGCTTCATAGCACAACTGGGAAACAAGTGTCATCCATTTTAGTATCTTCTATGCAAAAGTATCCCTTTTGTATGGACAGATAAGTGTCAAGAGGCCTTCCAACAAGTAAAAGACTATTTACTATCACCACCTGTTTTAATGCCACCAATCAAAAGTAAACATTTGATTTTGTACATTTTTGCAACAACTTCAGTACTGGGGGCATTACTGGCACAAAAAAACCATGAAGAAAAGGAAAGGGCCATATACTATATCAGTAGGACACTGGTCGGATATGAGATAAATTACAGAACCATCGAACATGCTTGCCTAGTAGTTGTCTTTGTTGCTTAGAAATTAAGGCACTACATGTTGAATCATCAGGCACATTTGGTGGCAAAGATTGATCCCATGAAATATCTCCTCAATCATGCAGCATTGACAGGTTGCCTGGAAAAATGGGTAATGATCTTGAGTGAGTATGATATTCAGTATATGGAAATAAAGGAAATAAAGGGACAAGTGATAGCAGATCAACTGGAAAACACACCTATAGAGGGAAATCATCCACTAGTAGTGGATTTTCTAGATGATTCAATATTTCATACAAAACCTAAGTCACCTTGGAGACTATACTTTGATGGATCTCATACTAATCACGGCTCGGGGGTAGGAATACTATTTATCACCCCTCAAGGAGACTCTATCCCTAAGTCCTTCCGCATTACTTTTCCATGTACAAATAATGTGGCAGAATATGAGGCACTTGTCACAGAACTTAGAATGGCCATCAAATGGAAAATTAGAACACTTCATGTCTATGGAGGTTCTCAACTGGTTATTAACCAAGTCAACAATGACTATGACACTAAGGTTGAGAAATTAATGCCTTATAAATGAATAGTTGATAGATTCCAAACATATTTTCACATGGTGAATTTTGAGAAAATTCCAAGAATACAAAATAAGGCAGCAAATGCAATGGCCACAATTGGCTCTCTCCTGGACATTCCTAGTAATGTACCTCAATTTGAATTCTTGGTAGAACAACTTTTGGTTTTACGTACACTGACATACGAGAATGTCGAGAGATGGTTTGCGGCGATGTTGGTCCAATTCTCCGTAAATAAAGGGAATTTACTTATTCACCTCAAGTCCCAAAGCCTTCCCCAACCTATCCAATAACCAGCGAGAGTCCTTTATCACGAAAGGCGCTAGATACAACATTCTGGTGACACCCTTTATGCATTAGCGGCACGACCGCTCCACCTTCAACCGATGTCTTGACATTGATGAAGCACAAATGACATGCGAGAGGTACCGAATATTCAAATCCCATTCAAGTGGTCCTACTTTAGCCAAAAAGATAATGAGACTTGGCTACTACTGGCTAACCATTGAGAAAGATGCACTTGAATTTGTCAAAATGTGTTGCCAATGTCAGATACACAGTGACTTGATTCATGCACCGGCACAGGACCTTCGACCAATTACCTCTCCTTGGCCTTTCGCCCAATGGGGACTTGACCTCATGGGTAAGATTCATCTGACCTCGTCCAATGGCCACAAATTCATCATCACCGCCACTAAGTACTTTACGAAATGGATCGAATCCATCCCTCTGACATACATAACCAGCAAACAAATATCCAAGTTCATCCTTAACTACATCATTTGTTGATATGGTCTCCCACAATCCATCATCACTGACAACGGACGTCCGTTTAAAAACCAAGACGTTTGAGAGTTATGTGAGCGGTTTCATATCCAACATCATTTTTCATCTCCATATTACCCACAAGGAAATGATCAAGCCGAGGCATCAAATAAAACCATTGTCAAAATCCTCAAAAAGACTGTCAATGACGCTAGCCATGAGTGGCATATCCAACTCAACCCTACTATGTGGGCTTACTGCACAAGCATTCGTACGCCTACAGGAGCTACTCCATTTTCCTTGGTCTTTGGGGCTGAGGCTATCTTGCCCATTGAGGTTGAAATTCCTTCTTTACAAGTTTCCCTGAAGGGTCTAATGGGTGACGAAGAATATAGACAGTCACGCCTACATGAGCTGGAAATGTTAGAAGAAAGGAGGCAAAATTCCTTGAACCATCTACATGCATATCAAAACTGTCTTTGTCACAGTTACAACAAGAAGGTTATGGTCAGGAAATTTGACATTGGCGACTTAGTTCTCATGTAGAACCCTAAAAACTAAGCTGACAGAGAAAATTCAGGCAAGTTTGAACCCAATTGGTTGGGTCCATACATCATCACCACCTCATTTGGTTCTGGCGCATATCAGTTGGCTACTCTAGATGGTGAACAATTGGCAGAGCTAATAAATAGTTTGCATTTACGTAAGTTCTATACATAGCATCAGAAAGTCTGGCCGTAAACCATTAAAAATACAAAAAAAAAAAAAATTGAAAAATAATGAAGAGAAATAATTCATCCAATAGTGAAAACCTGGTAAATAGGCGCTTTGGGTAAGTACCATGGTGAAAACCTAGAAAACGAGCGCCGTGTGTAGTCAGTCATTTCTTTGACATCTACTACCACTCTATCTACCTTAGTCCATAATAAACATCCATTTTTTTCTGACATTCGTCACAAGTTGTCACCTTGACATCATGATGTGTCCTTCCATGGCTGACAATGGTTGACATCAAAGTCTTATGCATCGCCTATCATCCATACTAGTCATGTCCTTTCTATTAGCTTGACTAGGGGAAATATTTTATCATGGTATTGCAGTCGGTCTCGCACATGGTCTTTCCAATCGAAAAAGTCCTGAAAAAATCAAAAACATCTCAAAATGTCCTAGAAAAAGACCAAAAACATTGCAAAATGTCTTGAAGAAAGGCCTAAAAAAAAAAAAAGTCATGAAGAAAACCAAAGAAATCGAAACATGTCAAAAACACAAAAAAATCCAAATCAACATCAAAATCCTAAAAATGGAGTCAAAGTCAGTCATGTTAGTCAATCCATGTCATTGTCCGAACTATGTTGTCTCTGCGCATTTGCTACATAGGCAAGACTCATACTTGAGTCTCCGAGACATTAGGTCAATCCTTTTAGGTTCGTCAAAATAAAATCATGGCGCAATCTTTAGTCATCAAGACAAATTCATTGGTCGTGTCGAACTCTGGTCTCGAGTGCATGGCGTAGGCAAGGCCATATGTCGATGAGCCCACGAGGGGCAGCACTAGGTCGAATCCATTAGGATTCATGGCTCCTGCGTTAAAACATCTTCAAGACAAAGCGAATCGCACTCCCAAATGGGTAAAATCCTAAAACAAATCATGGAAATCAATTATTTCAATATGACAATCTCATCAACAGGTCAATCATATCATCATGACAATACCGACATATAGTCAAACACAAGTCAAAATCAGTCAAAG